>JBBMJZ010413099.1:4080691-4107573 GCA_037833815.1 Zingiber zerumbet | reverse complement strand
GGAGATATCTTTCTCTTATAAACCCATGATCTTTCCCATGTGTTTTCAATGTGGGACTATGTTTGCAACCTTACAACACCAACAAGTTTTTCCTGTATGGGCAGATAGAAGATAGATGTCCTAGTTCATTATATGTAAAACAAGTTATAGTATTGACATATGTTTTCTTTGGTTTAAGTTGCCTAACATGTTTATCTTTGTTTAAATAAGACTTATTTTTCTTATTTTTTCTTAAATAGTAGGCCTTTCTAGGTCTGATTTTAGGTTTAGGCTGAATGGCTAGCCTAGCTGGCTTGGTCAACCTTCTTCTTTGTTTGTACCTATGTTTGTTCAATTCGTATTGTTACAGTGTATATATTTGACTAAATAAGTTGTATTGTTGATTTTAAATTGTTTCTGTATTTGTAATAAGTGCATTTTTCCTTAAGTATGAAAATGATAAGTTAGATTCGAACTCCTATGTTATCATATTGAGATGCTACTTTCAAGTCTGTCCAGACTTTGTGAATTTCTTTGTCTAAGTCTCTTGGTAATTTACTGAAAATTCTTTCACCTAATTCAGGACTACAATAATTTCCTGAGACTATTGTAAATGTTAGGAAATCATTGAAGAAAGGCTTGATTCAATTCCAATTGAATAGTTCAAGTTGTTCAAAGTCTCTCATTGCTTCCATTTGTCGTATATCTAATCCTGTGTTAACATTTTTTGTTGTTATAAGTTTATAGATGGTATAATAAAAGTTTAAGATATTATTTCCCTGAACTACTATATAAGCTATTTGTTCTGGAAATTTTACCTTGTACGCTTCCCATGCAGCTCTAGCTACTTCACCTAAGTAATTTTCTTCTATACGCGTCATGGCTTCACCTGTTTCAATGTCAAGTTCACGTCTCGCTTGGTAATCTCTTCTCACAGAGATAATCCATTATTCTAAATAAGTATCATACATCTTAGGGTCATCACACTTAACTATATTTAAAAGTACTAAATTTTTCCTGATATAAGTAATTTAGATGACCTTCTTTTCCCTATAGTTCGGAGTAAGGAATTATTGTTTGTGTATGGAGTTATTTTTTTTTCTTGGTGGATGACCATGTCCATAATCTGTAGTTTTCAAAGAACTTTCTGGATATTAGATTATTGGTGCTCTGGACTTGATAGATGTAGTAGATTCTACTGTGTTCATGAGATTTAATTCATTAAGTTGTTTTTTTAGCAATTATATTTCGTTCTTCATCAAAATATAATTCTCCGTCATTGTCAAGTTTTTATTGTTGCTTTTCAAATTCCTCAAGTTCAATTAATTATTTTGGGGTTAAATAAGTTGTCATCTCTGAGGGCATGTATAAGAATTCATCTAAATTATCAAAAAATCTCATGTTATGTTTCTTGCTGAAATATACAATTCAGGTTACTTGTATGATGTAGTACCAGTTGATTGGCAGCTTGAAGGTGTTTTATACCTAATTCCTGTTGGATGTTAAAGTTATCCTCAATTAAAGTATCTTCTTCAATATTATTAAGTTGAAATTATCTTCTTCTGCATTGTCTTCACTTTGGGAGGTAGAAGGTTTATAGCTATTAAATCTTACAGGGAGGTCTTCATTACTATCTTGTACATTATTGATTATGTCGGTTGTAAAGTTTGAGGCGGTATGTCTAAAGTTATAGTCCATTGTAATCCTGCTAAGGTTTCGAAAGAAAAATCCCTTAGTTTGAGGAAATAAATTCCTCGGGAAGTAAGAGCTTCAATGGTATCATTAATTTATACTTAAAGCTATTATTGATATGAGTTATTACTTTTCCTAAGAAAATGATGTTTTTGTATATGCTATCTTTCTTAAAGTCTCCATAAGCTTTTGCCTTGATTATGATTTTAATATGTTTAACAAAGTCTTGAATTGTCTTATTAAAGTTGGGGGAAAAATATGTTATCCCTCTGCTATTATTCATATCGACTTCAATAAGTCTGATAATTGCCTTTTATCTATCTATGAATCTAGAATCATATAAGACAAGTAACACCTTACCTCCTATGCTTTTTTTAGTCAAACCTCTAAGACCAGATATGATTAGTTACTCATCAGTTAAGAGCGTTCTTCTCCTCCATCAGGAAGGTGAAGAGATTGAGTCCTATGGTGGTGAAATAGTGAAGTATTGAAAGAGAATCTTCCTTGGTTATACAGTCTTCTATGATTTAGTGTGTTGAGTTGTGCATAAGATCTCTTTCAACGTCTACTAATTCTTCTAATCTATAATTAAAAATACTATTTCGTCTATCCATTATGACATTGTCTAACCAAGGAGTTATGTTTATTTCTGTTCTTCTATTATTTATTGTTTTGGACGACCTGTAAAAGTCTCAATTGATGTTGAGGGTCTTGTTAAACAAATTTTGAATGAGTGTAGAAGGAATAAGTTTGAGGTTGGATTCTAGAATTATCTTTCCTGTAGATAAGTTGCTCAAGTCCTTAATTAAATTATCGATGCTTTCTTTCCACTCGGTGGCCTTAGTTGTTTTCTGAATTTGTGATTCTACCTAAAGTAGTTTGTTTTATAGTATAGTAAGTCGATAGTATAATGATATTAGTAGTGCTATTATAGTATTATTTTGTTAGATTAAAACTTGATCTTCTTTTCCAGTTACTTTAAGTTTACAATATCCGTTATCTGGGATCTTTGAGTTTTGTCTAGAAAAGTCTAAGACTTCTTTGTATTATGTATTTTTAAAATTCAGTTTGTTCATTTATATTTAATGTCTTCAAGTGTAGTATGTATACTCTTAAGGTCGTCTGCTATCTATGTTGTAATTAAGTCTTTAATTTGTAGTAAAATTGTATTGGCCTAATGTTCAAAATGTTTAATCTGAATTTCAAAATTCTTGGGCTTATTTTCTTTAATAAGTCTTGAGAGGCTTAGGATTTCCTTCTTGATAGAATTATTAAGTAGATTGACTTGGCTAAATCTTCTGTTTAATGAGTCTAGTGAGTCTTTTAAGAAGTCTATGTTTCTTCGTAAATCATTTATTAGTTGTGCTTGTTGAATCACGGTGGTGGATATTTGTTCTAATATATGCTAAGTTTGTTGTTATTGAGATGCTAGAGAACTACCTATGCTGATGAGTAAGTCTGTGAGAGTGTTTAAGATATATATATATATAGCGCACCAAAGACGTGGAAACGCAGCGAAAAAATTACTAGATCCTCTTATCCAGTGGATCCATGCGAAGAGAAGAAACCATCTCTAAAAACAAATCTATACTAAGCTACATGATAGAATAATACCTTTGTTGCGTGCCCTTCACAATCCCGACAGCAACCTTTTCTTTGGATCCAGATCTCAGCGCGTTCAAGTGTCCGTGCCTCTATGGTATCCACACGAACATACCCTTCGTTCGTCGCATGAACAAAGCCTTCGGAGAAGAACCATTTTCTTGTGCTAGCAAGAAGAATGATTCGGCCATGGAAGAAGATTCGACCATGGAAGGAAGAGGAAGAAGAGGGGGAAGATCAAGAGACACCTTTTCTCCTCTTACGAAAATTCTCATCAAAAAACTATTTATATTCATCAAATGAATATGAAAGGTTTTTATCTCTTCGTATTCCTCTTAATGGGTTAGATTATTATATTGGATTAACCATTAACCCAATAAGTCTAACCTATTGAGTCTAACCTATTAATCCAATGTGTCTAATTCGGATTGGACTCAATCCAATGAGTGGGTTCATTTGAGTCTAACTCAATAAGTAACCAAAAAGCCTAATCATCTCATGATTGGCTCTTAGGGCTAATTGCTAACAAAATATTCTGCTCATGAGAAGGAAATGGTTGCAGTTGTTCATTGCCTATAGGTTTGGCGGGTATACTTGTTGGGAACAAAATGTTTTGTGAGAACGAATAATGTTGCTAACATTTTCTTTGCAACTCAAAAGAAATTGCCCCCTAAGCAAACTCATTGGCAAGAATTTTTGGCTGAATATGATTTTGCTTGGGAGTATAAACCTGGAAGGCATAATCAAGTAGCAGACGCATTGAGTCGAAAGGAAGTTTTTGCCACTTTCTACTCTATTTCAAGAGTAGAATCGGATATGTTGGACATAATCAAGGCTGTTGCTGCAAGCGACACAACTTATAGGAAGTTAGTGCAGCAAGTAAAAGATAGGGTCATATGGTGGTACTGGATCGAAGACAATCTCCTAATTTACAGGGGGAAATCTTCGTACCTGTAGTGGGTGGTCTGCAGAGAGAGTTGCTGAAGGAAAACCCATGACCCACAATGGGTTGGACATCCAGGTGTTGAACGCATGCTTGCTCTTTTTGCTCATTCTTACATTTGGCCAAAGATGGAAAATAATGTGGAAACTTATGTCAAAACTTGTCTTGTGTGCCAACAAGACAAGACAGAGCAAAAGAAGGAAGCGGGACTACTTCAACCACTGCCTATTCCAAAGAAACCTTGTGTTTCAATTTCTATGGACTTTATCAGTGGCTTCCCAAAGGTTGATGGCATGTCTTCTATCATGGTGGTGGTAGACAGATTTTTAAAATATGCAGTATTCATTGTGGCACCTTTGGCTTGTCCCTCGGATGTTGCTGCGGAGTTATTCTATCGTCATGTGGTAAAATTCTTCAGTTTGCCTAATGACATTGTGAGTGACAGAGACACTCGGTTTATGGGCAGATTTTGGACATCCTTGTTCAACGTGATGGGGACTGATCTCATATTCTCTAGTGCAAATCATCCGCAAACCGATGGACAAACCGAAAGGATCAACCATGTACTCGAAGAATACTTACGACATTATGTTACAGCAAGTCAAAAGAATTGGTTGGGGTTGCTAGATAGTGTACAATTATACTACAATTTGTACAAGTCCTCAGCCACGGAAAAGAGTCACCTTGAAATAATGTTGGGTGAGCAGCCAACAACTCCTACGAAGATGGCCAAGCAAAAGTCTAGAGGAAAATGCCCTGTAACCTATAGATATGCAAGGGAAAAGCAGGAACTGCTCAAGGAAGCCCAAGATAGCCTAAGAAAAGCGGCTAGAAGAATGAAAAAGTATGATGATAAGAAGCAAAGACCCTTAGAATTTTCTGTTGGGGATAAAGTGTTGCTGAAACTCACTCATCAAATCTGGAAGAGAATTAGCAGCAAGAGTGCTCATCGAGGGCTAATTGCCAAGTATGATGGACCCTTTGAAATTGTGGAGAAAGTTAGGAATGTGGCTTACAGGTTAAACTTACCTGAAAGGCTAAAAGTACATCCTACATTTCATGTAAGTTCTTGAAGAAGTTTCATGCAGATGAAATGGATCTATCAAGAAGCAGTGCCCTGAGAGCTCCACCGGTTGTAAGAAAGCAATTTAGTGATGATGTTGAGGAAATCCTAAACCATAGAGCATTCGGAATGAGCAAGAAGAATAGAAGGGCAGAATTCTTAGTTCTTTGGAAAGGAAGATCCAAATCAGAGGCCACATGGGAAAGGGATGTTACCCTTTGGCAATTTGAGAAGCAAATTCAAGCATACTTATAGAAACATTTGACGAGGGTGTCGAGTTCTTCTGGTGATGGTGGTCTGTTAGCCCCTTAACTCGATGGCATGGTTAGGCGCAAGGATTGGCTTGTTGCTCTTTGGATCCAGCACATTGGGCATGTGCACAAGGCATGCCAAGCAGGGGTGGATTTGTGGCAGCGTGCGGGCACTGTCCAAGCACAAGTCGAACAGGAGGTCGACTTGACAATGGTGATCAGATGCAAAGGTTGGATGCACGGAATCTGAGCATTTGGCCAAGCATGACTTACAGAAAACGTGAGTCATTGCATGCAATGCAGCATGAAGGATGATGCAGTAAAGTGGCTATTCGACCCAAGCCCATGAAGCAGAACCATGGGCCAAATACAAGGGTGCATGTTGGCCTTTGAAATGGTACCAAGGCAGCAAATGATGTGGATGACAGTTTGGGACATGCGGCATGGTAGTTGAGGAAACTATCATGCAACCGCTTATAATCGTCATGCCAACTTTTGCCTATGAATTATAAATAGGTATGGTTGGGCAATGACAAAGACAATGAGAGGAATGTATGAGCAATCTATTAAGAGAGCCCACTTGTAATCCTTTAGTGTTAATACAAAAGGTTGGGAGTTTTATCCTATACGTTGGCTTGTTCTTACTGGTGTTTGTCTAGTGTTTTGTCTTGTGCATTCTATAGCACATCAGTGGTGCATTTATAAATTGAATCAAGTAGGGTGCTTGGTCGTTGCACAGGAAATTTTTAAAGTAGAAATTACCTCTTGACACCAACCATGGTCACAACTCACAAACTTGGAACAACAGTCTGATAATAACGCATCAGTCGATGTGCATTCCTATCAGCTTTAGGGAATGGTACAAATGGAAGCTCTAACTCTCAGGTTAGACTCGAGACTTCCAACACTCAGCATCCTTGACAACAACATAATTTTTAAGTAGCCATTGTAAATCAAATTCACAATTGAGTCGAATCAACAAGATTTTATCAAGGAGGATGAATTATATTTTCTTCCTCTTGATCCTCTACACAACCGAAGCAACCTTCTCTGAACCAAACAGCTGTTGGCCGCCTCCGCACGGTTGAAGCTAGCCCTCCTCTAAGCGCCCGAAGCCGTGGCTACTCCTAGCTCTGGTTAAGTTTGAGAGGCACTTGCTTATAGCTTCACATTTCCCTCCCAAGCTCACATCCTACAACTTTGAATGCATTTACAACGGTGTATCGTGGGAATAGTTAAACTGATATTTATCGTCACCTCACCAGGCAATTTTTCGATATACCATTGAGGCACGCTATTCAGACCATGAATTCCAAAACTGTCACTAGTGCTACAGAAGGAACTTTACTAGCTTGGTGAATCCTAGTAATTGAAGAGGACTGGCATGCTCAAGACGCTAGTGTCACTATTTAGTTCAAACTAAAGTTTTTCCAATGAAAGCTATACATACCATATTTTTCACTTTGATTGTGAGCTTCATTGTACACTGTATATAACGCTAGAGAACTTCGGACAAGGTAAATCTGAGAGTAGAGCTATCGAAGTATTACGATGAGCCAAGCTTTCAAAACAGCCCGATCAGATTCTCATGAAACAGGGTTTGTGGAGATTTCACCTTGCTGATCCTCTTCATGTACACTGCTGATAACTGATGTTGCTTCCGGGAGGTTTGATCTGAGTCGTCGATTACCGTCGAATGTTAGTTCTTTGGTCTCCAAATTAGGGATGATCGGTGGGATTGTTCTCCGTGTGACTGTCATCTCCAAACCTTCGGTTGTATGGATCGTCGCGCCAGTGGTCATCTCTACCTGTACAATACAACGGTAAAACAAATGTTCTATAGGGAATTCTTAGCATACGACTAGTTAGCATACCGGAGGAGCTCCTGGGGCTATTTGGAAGTTGAATCTTCTAACCAGCATTGTTGTTGCAACCACTGTCTGTGAAAAATGAACTAGAAAATTGATAAATATTTCACATGCCAATGGATGATCGATAAACTTCACTGTTTTTTTTAAAAAAAAATATTTTATCATTATGAACGTCAAATCGTGTTTATCTCAAGTATTTAAGATTGACTATATAGATTTTATACTGTTTAAAATTTTTTCTTCAAATTTAAACTAATTATACTCTCCTTAATTAACACTATTGTTCAAAATATGATGCACTATTAAGGTCTGCCTTGAGCATAATTAGTTAATTTAACAGGTATTATTGCAAAAAAGATAATGAATAAGAATACCCACTTGATGTAAACTAGAAACATTATTTGTCACTCTCAAAAATATCACACTAAAGTGGCTAGTACATGAAGTTCCTGAAAATGCGGGGTCCCGAGAAAGGGTCTATTATACACAACCTTATCCTTCAATATTGCAAGAGGTCATTTCCATGCATGACTGGAACTTGTGACCACACGGCAACAACTTTACCGTTGCGTCAAGGCTCCCTTCAACTATGAAACTACTATTAATATTAATGTTTTAGATATGTTTAAACAACATGGTCGTAGTAAAATATGGAAGATATCATAAATGGTTTGACATTGGACAATATGTGTAGTCATCTTGACGCCAAAATATTGAAACTAAAGAAGAGTGTCAATCATATCGTAAACTAGAGAGATGATATGTGTGCAAATTCCAAGTTATGCCCAAGTCTCATAGCAAGAGAAGCAACAAATATGATCACGAGTCTAGGATTGATGAACTGCCATAGGAAGATGAGCAGTCGAGTATCATGTCTCTCCTGCGAAGCTCTAGTGGACTCAGAATCTCAGTAGGTAGGTGGTAAGGTATTGTAGATAACCTTGACCTATAAAACTAGACTCTAACTACTGTAGCTCATTACGTACAGTTCTTCATGTTCAACTTATCAATGATATTTAGCATAGAGCCATCTATGAGTAAATTGAGAAATCCAACATTTTTTAACTTAAGCGAGCTTAGGCGCAACGGTAAAGTTGTCATGTGATCTAAACAGTAGGTCACTACATTAGCAGGAGTTTCGTGCATCGAATTGCCTTTTTAAGTGAGCTTTGGAAGATTTACCAAGTAAAACAAAGATGTAGTCCAACAAAATAGGCAACATAAGGAGATCAATATGTCACTTAAATTTTTTATTTCAATAGAGAACCTCTACTCTACAACCCAAGAAGGTGGGAGAATTAAGCATGCCACAGTAGTCATCAAAGGCCAAGGTAGAACTAGTGTAGCAAGAGCTTCTCGCTTTAGAGGGGAAAAGGCCAAAGTATTCATTAGAATGTCCCTTACGTGCACTCCCATGTCCCGAGATAACCAATGATCGAAGCTTGGAAAGTCTACTAGAAGACCGCTTGCATGAGAAGAACACACACTAGGGCAATGCGGTGGAGCACACATGTCAACGAGCAACGTAGAGTGTTTAATGGACGAAGGTAGAAGATATGGCAAATGAGCATAGAAACAAATAGAGGCGCTCATGTGTTGAGTGAGCTGTGGTTTTCACAATCACAGACATATCTCAGAGATGCTGTGAACTCCACAAGTGAACTCCATGAGAGGAGCGACATGCGAGAAAAGAATATTTAGAAATTTAACATGAACTAGCGATAATCTTTTTTCTATTTTTTTTTCACAAGATTGATCGGCGGGATAAATAAAATAGAGAATATAATTTTCTTACAGACCTATACTAAAAATGTGATACCAGGAAGACATTACCTCGAATGTAGCAAACATGTCTCCAACACATTTCCTCGGTCCACCACCAAATGGCAAGTAACTGAAAAATGTATATCAATATGGGTAACAAAGCAGATAGAAACAAAATATTGAAACCTTCATTATCTATTATGACTAACAACCATTGGCTCCCTTATATATGTAAATGATGTAATGAATAGATATCCTCATCAGTGGATAGACAGAGCATTGGGATTACGGAGTTGCTAAGCTGTTTATCGAGATTATTGTTTTGATTGTTGATATACACATGCTGAAAGTGAAAAACTAACGAATTGTTATTTGCTAAGTCTGTCCAAAACTCAATTTTGAGCTATAAGGAAGGTCAGGAATAAGATGATCATGAATCAGGAGTAGCTATGCCATGATGGTTGAACAATGCGTAAACTTGTATAATAGTTCTATCTCATATTGAAGTTTGCTAAACAAAGATTGCTAATTCGGTTGTCCTAGTTTTTCCACACCAACTAGAAAGGTCTACGAATTTGCACCGCAGAAGATAGAAGCATCATGGTTATTGTCCTAGATCTAAGAATATGAATAGTATAACAACCAAGTCCTATCTCACTAGGTGGGGTGGGCCTAAGAAGTCATAAGTACTCGACTCAGCACACTAGGGGCAGTATGCACTCGACTCGACATATTCTTTTTTATTCTAAGAATATGAATAGTAAAAAAAAAGGTCATAAAGCCCACTAGGGGAAGTATACACTCGACTCAGCACAAAAGAACAGATTTCGATTTATTTATTCAGAAATTAGAACGAATGAACACTGCAGCACAGTTTAGAGACAGATGCGAAGCATATGTAACTGCAGTTGAGAACCTGAAGTTTTGATTGCTCTCGTTTGGGTTTGGCCCGTCCAACAACCATCTCTCTGGATTGAATTTCTCAGCATCGATCCAATGCTTAGGACTTCGATGGAGATTCCACACAGAGATAAAAATATCTTCACCCCTATTATTTTATCAAGAAAAATCATTGACATTGTATTATAATTCCATTTTTTGGGGAAGATACAAGTCCACGTCTAATTCAGTTTCAAACCCTTACCTTTTTATGGGATACTTGCCGAGCATATCATCTTCAAGAGAACGACGAATTAAGACAGGTGGTTGTGGATAAAGTCGCAATGACTGCAATAAATGTTGGAGGCTATGTTTTATAGCATTTCATACTTCAAACAACTAAAATGCAAATCTCACTTCTAGTCATCATAGTGAATGACAAGATCTTACTTCATTAATCACTCGAGTAGTATACTTCAGCTTCTTCAAATCCTCAATTGTTGGAAATCGATCCCCTAAAACAGAATCAGCCTAATGACAAAAAAAAAATGAGAATCATATGTTTTTCATCAAATAAACAAAAACATTTTCTTCCAACCTTTCTTACTTTACCTCATCTTGGAGCTTGGCCACTACCTCTGGTGACTGTGGACAAATATGAACATCTCAGTTGTACGAACTGTTTTTTATAAGCTATATCGAAATCAAATCACAAGAGTAGATTATCAATTGCAAAAGTTCTACATGAACACAGTGTCCCCTACCAAGAATTAAGTAAAACCCCTGTTTCCTGTCAGTAAACACATGTACTAATAATTATGCGACAGGGATTGTTATAATGAAGACAATTTAAGTCTCGCTCAAGTTTTTGTACACTCGATTATCAACACTATCTAAAAGAAGCCAATATATACACTTTGAAGTTGCTACAACCTCAATTTACAATACATATTCATTTTGAGGCACCTTTATAACGAATCGATGACTTTAGAAAACGAAACACAAACAAAAAGAATGCATCAAGATTTCTTGAACCTTAGGACAAGGAAGAAAGTACACCGACAACAGCCAAACTAACTAGGCTCAAAAACTGTAGAGTTCGGAAAACCAAAATATCAGGGTCAAATTTTCTCCAAAATCACTAATTCATTAGCTTAACCAATTTAGAACAGAGTGATTATGCTATATAATGTGCAAGCATATTCAGATGTACCCAAGAATGGGTAGATCATAAAATTATTTATCAAAAAAATTGTAAGTATGAATTTATGGTGAATTTGATGGATATGAAAAATGGGTTGATCATTTGATAACTTGAATAAGGAGTAAAAATGTCTTAAATAGTGTGTTTCAATGGATGTAAAATAGAGATAAACACAGGTCTTATGGAATTTCGATATATACCTTAGAAAGAAGATAAAATGTCCATGTTAGTACTGCAGCAGATGTCTCATGACCAGCTATAAGCATTGTCATGAGATCATCCCTTAGCTGCTTGCTAGATACCTAAAAAGACAGTAAACAATATTAGATAAATGAAAATCTTCATGAGGCAAGTGTAATTACAAGACCGGATTATTGCGAGCATACATCATCGCCAGAAGCAAGTAGGAAGTGTAGAATGCTAGGATCTTGTTCATTCATGTATTCTTCATGGAATTGCAATTCCTCTTGCTCTACCATTTTCTGAAAATATGAAAAGGTATAAAACTTCATATACTAGCGACTTTATCAGTAGATAATGCAAGATGATGCCAAGACACATAAGGTAAGAATCACAGTGATTATGAAAACAAGGAAAAAGAATTTCTGATATTGGATAGAAAACTGCTCATCTTTCAGTATATCGAGATATTTTTTTTGAATAAGAGAAAAGAAATACAAATGGTAATTTAAGTTTTAGCTAGTTACCTTGCAGATAGCAATGAGATCATCAAGTGTGCTATTTATCAACTTGAGGGCCTGCGAGACCTTCTTCTGCCTTGGAGAGATGTCTTTCCAAATTGGAATCTCCCAAGTAGGAATCGGAGAAGTACTTCGCATCTCTGCTTCCCGAAGAACAATATAAACCGCCTGACAATCCATAAAGAAGCATGTGATGTGATCCATACAATCCATAACCACTTGAAGCAAAATAAAATTAAAATGCTTAAATGGTACATTGTGCAAATAAGTAATCACCTCAACAATCCCATTATCATGTGTTAAGGAATCAAACTCATAATTGAAAATTGCCTTTCCAATTACATCGAGTGTCAACCGTGAAAAGAGTGACTCCATTTCCACATCCTCCCCATCCGCGGCTGCAACATCCAACTTCTTGCATAGCTTATATGAAGCTTCTCCGAAGAGTTTGATCATGGCAACAACATACTGTGAATTACAAAGATCTTAATGAGTTCCAAACACAACCATATGGAAATATAACTATGATGTATCACCTTCTGATGCAAAGCTGGCACAATTGCACGTCTCCTGACACGCCAAATCTCACCATCAGCTGGGATCAAACCCGTTCCCATCACAAACTCCAAAATTTCAGCCAGTATACCCTGCACACGCCGCAACTCTGATGCTCGACAGATATTCTAAACAAAATGAACAGGTAAAATGATTGAAGCATGAAGGTACCTTGGAATAAGCCTTAGCATTGTCCTTTAATATATGTTTGGCGATTTGTGGATCGGAAACAATCAGAAAGGACTGGTGGCAAATGAAACTTCAGTGCTAAAGTATGCAAAATGGCTATCTATATTGAACATACAAATCGAAATTGATATCTAAGCTGTTACCTTGGGACCAAAGGTGAGGCGGTATATGCCTCCATACGTGAGGAAGAGATGGTAGAGAGGGATGAAGAAGGACTGACCGGTGATGGCATTGATTGACTGTTTCACTTGAGGGATCTCAAGGCGTCTTCCTTCACTGTCTCCGGTGGCCCATCTTGACAACAAGCCTTCAAGGAATTCCCCCGGCGGCCCCAGCTTAGAAAGCCCATTTCTCAAAGCAAGCACCCAACTTTTCTTGAAAACAGAGGTCCAAATTCAATACCAGTGCGGAAAAGAAATAACTTGGGCAAAAGGGGAAGCGGAGAAGGAGAAGCACCCGGGTTGTGGGACCGTGTACTCGCCGAAGTCGACGCGAGCTGCGACCTCCGGCCTCCGCTTCTCCTCCAACAGACGCTCTACTTCTTCCTTCACAGCCTGGCCCTCGTCTCCACCTCCGGATTTCGAAGCTGAACAGCGGACGGACGACGCAAGGGGCCGCCAGGGCTGGTGCCTGACGAACGAGCGATGAAGTTTTTGAGGAGAAGCGGAAGTTAATGAGCATCGTTGGGATGAGACATGGCCGGCGTGGAGAAGAGGAGAGGAGAGGTAAACAGACATGACGCGTCGCAAGGAAAAAGAAGCTTTGAGAGGCGGAGAAAGAAGTTTGAGCAAGATAAATATACTGACTCCTCAGGCCTCACCTTTTTGCCAACTGACAGATCGCAGATGGACACTCTTGAGCTCAATTAGAGCGACCATTAGACGGTGGCGACGACCCTGACGGAGTTGTCCAGGCACTGGAGTTGTCTTGACTTTTTTGCTTCACCTCCTCGATCTCATTCACAGATGAATCCTGGTGAGCCACCGGTACTCAGGAGTTCAGATCTTCTGCGCCCGCCTACTGTGCGCCCTCTGCGCCCGTCGCTACGCGACAAAAAACCCACGCGCTAAGCACGTGAGCGCACGCATATCGCTTCCTGCTGATGCTGATCGGTCTTGCTGACCGATCAGAAGTTGCTGCTGCTAATTCGGCGTTTCTCCGCTCCATTTCTTCCCCCGAAATGGACACGGATGACACGGATTCTTCTCGCCAAGCGTTTGGATTCGAACAGGGAACTGTAATTGGATCTGAGAAGTTGCTGCTGCCTCTTCGTCCTCCTTTTACCCATCTTATCTTGTTGCTTCCCGAGCCGGTGCTGCAGTGCAGTCATTCTCCTTTTTCGCTCAACCTCAAAATCGAATCAAGAACAAAAAAAAAAAGGCCGCAAGAAGAACAAAGAAAAATACAAGCAAAAAGGTGAGAGTTCTTCGAATCAGTGTCAAGTGAGGGCTCCTCTTAAGAAGATGAACAGGACAAAACACAGATTTATATGCTGAAATCCGAAGTGCTTCACATCAAAACCAAGCCTGCAGCCATGGAAACCGAAAAAAGTGAAGATCTTAAGCTTTCCCGACCAAATTATTTAAAACAAAGAGAGCAACCAACTACGCAACAAAGCATGAAAGAGCCAAACCTAGTATATTGCATCGAGCCCGTCTTCTCCGACCCTTCCCGCCTCAGTGGAATGCAAGGAATGGAAGAGATTGAGGAGAGGACGAAGAGAAAGAAAGCAAGACCACCGACGATGAAGGAGACAGCGAGGCTTTGCTCATCCAGAGCTACAAACTTTCCGGCACCGAGCAAGAATAGATCGA
This sequence comes from Zingiber zerumbet, assembly GCA_037833815.1. Lineage (NCBI taxonomy): Eukaryota > Viridiplantae > Streptophyta > Magnoliopsida > Zingiberales > Zingiberaceae > Zingiber > Zingiber zerumbet. Next base: position 4,093,066 of record JBBMJZ010413099.1, on the reverse strand, counting down.
AGGCGCCAGACGACATAAATGGTAAATCCAAAACGAGTACCGTAACTCGTCGGCGTTCGCACTCGCCGCCGGCCTCGCCTTCTACCCCTCTTCGCTTTCTCGATCTGGTTGGTCGCCGCTAAAACCCTGAAGCGTAGCGGAGGAGAAAAAGGAAGAAGCATGGCGGCGTTAGGGACATTAATAGTGAGACGGGGACGGAAGAAGATGACGAACCTACGGCTCAGTTTTAGTCACCGGGACCCGCGTGCTTCAGTTTGTGAATCGTGACGTCGGGCCCGGGATCGGACGGCTGAGATAAGGCCACTACTTTCCAAATTCCACGCGCAGAGAAAAAAAGCACAGGTTGGCTAAGTCATATTGCAACAGAACAGCTGAACCAATGTAATTGTAACGAGTTTAATTTTTTTTTAAAGTAATTCATAAAAACTTTAGTATTTATTATCAACCGATAATATTATACAGTGGGAAGAAAGAAAGAATGTGGTGCTTTTAGAAAATTTAAACATTGTCATCATAAAAAAAAATCGATAATGTAAAATAATCTATTGACATGGAGCATTGATGGCTTTGTTGCCGTGGTTAGAGCAATTCCTTAGATTCGTCGACCAGATCCAACAAAGATTTTGAATCTTCAATGATTGCGTGGTAAGTAAATGATCCTGTCGTCGACTAGTCATTAGGTGACTTTCATCAAACAACTAAAGCCTAAATTGATTTCAATTGGTTAGATCATCCTGGTCCGTGATTGATTTTTTTAAGTCCACTTGAGATGATGTAGTAGCTAGCACATAAAATGTTATCATCATAAAATTTAGAGTTCGAATCTCAATAAAATTGATATAGATGTCTCCCTTATATGCTAGTCACTATTCTAAAAGCTAGTAGCCGCCCATAATTTACCTCCTTCGTATTGACCCTGAGACAAATTAACGAAAATGCTAGGGACAAGCATATTCACTTTTTTACCACCATATTATTAGGGAGAGAGATAAAATAATTTGATCATTTCCCTTAACCATCATACACCTTTAACCTTTTCCCTTACCATCATCCAAGTAAACATTTTTCCCCTCAGCCACCAATAATTCGTTGGTCTTCGGTTTTCTCCTTCCTCTTTGACTTTCACTCGGAGCAAACTGAGACTAACAGTCCCACCAAGTCTTATTTCTAAAAGCTACTTAATAAAACTGGAAAAACAAATGATTTTATCCCAAGTAGTTTGAATTTAACTGCCAATGCATGACTTTGAAAGTAAAATCTTAACAAAGTTTCGATGGTTTTTAAAAGAGGGGACATGCTTCGCAATTAACCTATTTGCAAAAGTCAAGAATTCAAGCGGTGTTTGGTTAAATAATTAAAATGACTATAAGTATAAATTTAATAGTACGATAGAATAAAAATAAAAATAAAATCAAACTAATTATATAAATTTAGCTGATTCCTATAAATTTAAAAATTATTTTTAAATTATCATTTCTAAATTCATAATCCATATACTACTTTTTATTATCATTCCTAAACTCACTAACCAAATACCATGTGATCCCCTAATCAAGCAATATCATCATGCAGCAGAAAGAGAAATGCTTATAATTCAACAAATTACTTGGCATGAGACAAGAAAACAACTCCTCTTCCTCAGGATGAACTTACGTGATATTTCTTTCTATTGAAGATAATTGAGACATTAAAAATGCACTTCTTCCAACTACCAATGCAGCATCATAGATGCAAATCAAGACATTTCGTATGACTAAGAGAAAAACTAAAGAGGATTTCTGGAAAAAAAAATAATAATAATAAAATATTCTCCAATAGATATATGCCCCTCGGTTTTTCTTTTTGCACTTTGCCCCATATCTTGGACAACATTCAACATCTTTACAGTGTCAGAAATTGCCCAGGTTGCGGTGTTCTCCATCCCTGCTCTCTTTTAAGGATTAAGGCAAAAATCGAGCTTCTTCAGGCTCCAAAAGTAGAGGTCACTGAAGGTTGCATTGTCGTTACATATATAGGGTCGCTGGAGTTCTAAGCAGCATCTTTAGACTCAAAAATAGGAAGGGGATGGGCTTCTGTATTAAATACATATTTATCCAGCGGAAGAACGTCGTCTTCACCAAACAACAGATACAGATACTTCAAGGTTTCACCTAAGAAAAATGTCTCCATCTTGTCTCTTTTACTGGGAGGTATTCTAGTGACATCATCAAGTGATGTGTACCCACCTGAATCTACCTTTGTATATTTTTCAAAGGCCTCGAAGATTCGCCAACCCCATTCACGGTATCTGGCAATGCAACAAATGTCAAACCCAAGATTTGAACTTAAATAAGCATAAGACAATATGACAAGAATAAACTATGGAGGAACTTACTTTGGATCTCCTGTAATACGATGTAGCACAAATAAAGATTCCACAGTTTCAGGACGTAAGAGATTGTGTCTATCATTGTGCCTGATTATTATATCATTAATGTAATCTGAGCTTTTATTACCACCATCAAGACCCTCTTCAAAATCACCCTGATATAAAATGAAGAATCCAATCAAGTCTATAACTCCATCAAGAAGAATGCTATTTGATGTTTAAAATAAAGGGGGAATACAAATTCACCACAACCATATTCTACTGGTCCAAAAAATAACTCACCTCGATATGGAAATATGCAATTTCAGGAGCAAGGCCAGTGGACGTGACGGCATACATTTCAAAGCATGTTTTTGCTAGATCTTCAGCAAGCTTTAAATTCTCCAAATCATCTGGACTCAACAAATTTTGTGCCATAGCTTTCTTCTTTGTAATACCTTTTGTTGCACCAAGAGCTAGAGTTCCTGGAAGGAAACACACCTGAAAAGAAGTGAATATACATCACAAATCAAGATATGAATAAAAGGAACAATTTTGATATTCATAAAGTAATTAACTAATTATTTTCACTATCCAAATTGGATATGGAAGAAACTCATATAACAACAAATATATATATATAGTATAGTGTTTGTTTCATAATAGATATATAAGAATCATAATTGGCAATAACAGCAAGAGTTTATGGAAAAGCAAGCACCATGCTAACCAGTGCATCGTCATACTTCAATGTAAATAGAAAGATAATGTTAAATAAGCAGATCAAGGTGTTGCTACCAAAGCCTTAGAATAAAAGATGAAGGAAAAAAATTATTAAAATCCTTAAAGATGGTTGTCTTCCAATGCTAATCAAAAATGAAAAAAGTTAAAACATACTGAGAGGGATGAAATATTGTATAGTTGTTATGAAAAAGGACTATTACATCATATTTATAGAAGTCAAACTATAACTAAAGCATCCAATGTGGGATTAAATCTTCAAACATATAACCAACAACTCCAACAATTCCATGACTAGAACATCCAAGAAACCCCATAACTCTAACTAATAAACAAACAAAAGTTTGCCAGTGTATGCATTTTGATTCATCTGATCATTATAAACCATACACTACCATTTGAATGGCCATACAAATAATGCAGATGTGAGAGATTGAAGTCTATTGGCACGGTTCTCATATCCATATACTACCTAAGAAACTTAAAGAGTTAATTGGATTGATCAAACCATAAGATCATATGATTCTAAAATTTATACATGTTCTTAAAAATTATATTGAAAAGTTATCTTTTGTCATATACAAGATTTAAAATATTGTTCTTGTGATGGGGGTTTTACTTGTTAGCTGTAATGGTCAAAATTTTGGTGCCATACCATCTAACACTTAGAACACATCCAACTGTGTGAAGATATGGATTTTACTCCTTTAAACTACTTACACATAGTTTATTTAATTATAAAAAAAATTATAGCAATTAAAAAGACAACTAACGATCTATTGTAATATATTATGCCAACACTCAACAAGATTCAGCACGTGGTGAACGATTCTGAGATGAAATAAAATGAGTTATAATCCTTTAATCTACTAAAAAAAAGAATTATACCAATTATTTAGTCAATTGAATTCAAATTTTATTATTCCATTTTATGCAACAATTGACACACTTCGACACACATTAGAGCATGCTGAAAATTTTACACCTTTAATCTTCTTCTACTTCATTAATTTTGAAAATAAAGCTTAGAAAATTTGATAGTTAAGTGGATTAAACTTTGAGGAAAAGTTACAAAAATATAACATGTCAACTACTATACGTTAGTCGAGATACAATTAGTAGAATTCTTTGAATTCATCTCGACAACTTCTAAAGTGTGTCAAAGCACTTCTCAGCATGGGTAGTACACAAAGAATCATCCATATTAACCACAATATTGACCATTATTATGTTGCAAAAATCAATCAAAATGATAAATTTTGATATCTAGTATTATGAACATTTCAAAATTTCACAATTTTAATATAAAAGCATATTATTTAGGTAGAAAAAAATAATGTAAACATGACTATGCATGGCTGAAAATTAGCTGACAGTAGTGTTTGTTGTGGCAACATAAAGCATTTTTATTTCATAAAATTTTATGAAATGTATCATAGTAGCAAAACGTAAAACCTATTGTTCTACTAAGATCATCCATAGTGATGGGAGTGCTCTCTCAGAGCTCCCTCAATGCCACATCAGCACCACGTCAAAAGTAAAAACCTCCACACATCTCTCCCCTAATTAAAAACCTCTCCACTATCAAATTTAAATTAAAAAATTCATTTTAATAATAGTAAACACAGAATCGCTCCTTGTCGAAGGTGAAGGAGCTCCCTCCCACTATGCCACGTCAACAATGGAAGCTCGTATGGAGCTCCCGTTGTGGATGCTCTAAGAATTGAAGGTGTCAAAAGGGGGGAAGGTAATGATTTTAATGTTATGGACTTGGAGAATTCCAATTATTTATTTTATGGCCAAAATGAGGATGAAAGATGACTTAAAAAAGAATTTACTAACATATTAGCATAGAATGCTTTTTGCAAGATCACAAGTTGATTTTAAAATGAGCTTGCACTAATATTTTGGCAAAATAATGAGAATTTTAAGTTCCTTTATATCTGAAACCTCCAAATAAGATCTTTTCTTCACAATTGTGGAAGTGGAAATTTACGACTTTACAATCCAAAAGATGCCTTGCAAATTTGTTTACAGTCTAGAAATTGTATATTTCCACCGCTATAAAAAAAAAGAAAGTCTTAATTGGGTGTTTCAGACAATGGAGGATTTGGGTGTTTCAAACAATGGAGGAACCCAAAATGCACATTATTTTACCAAAATGAGAGTGCAAGCTGATTTTGAAATCTTAATATTTCACATCTTGCCATTTTACAGACCATAAAGTATTTTATAAATTAGCTGTTAATCAAGAAATCTTAATGTTCTACTTGGAAGAAAAGGGCAAAATTTGAGTGTTTTGAACATGAAAAATTCTAAACTACAAAAAAAAAAAAAAAAGAGGACTTTAAAATGAGGGAGGAAGCGGATTTTCAAATAAGCTTACAGCTAGGAAAAAACATTTTATGTCATTTTACACATCATAAATTAGCTTGTGGTTCATAAATTGCTAACTTCCACAACTTTAGGAAAAAGAGGATATATTTCGATTTCCAAACATGAAAGATTCTAAATTACCTAGTATTTTAAATGAGGGCATAAGTTAATTTTAAAATGGAGAATTCTAAAATACCTATTGTTTTAGAAAAAATTAGGGCACAAGTTGATTTTCAAATAAGCTTACTGCTAGGAAATAGCATTTTATGTCATTTTACATATCATAAATTGCTAACTTCCACAACTATGGGAAAATGAGGTTATATTTGGATTTTCAAAGATGGAGGATCTTAAATATCTATTATTTTGCTAAACTATTTTATAATGAGCTCACAGTATTAAGAAAAACATTTTGTGCCATTTTATAGACCATAGGTTGCTTTGCAAATCAGCTACTTGTCCAGAAATCACAAATTTCCAACACCTTGATGGAGAAAATGCATGATTTGATTATTTCAGAGGATCCTAAATATTTATTTTAATGCCAAATAAAATGGGTTTTGTAATTCAAATTAGGGGTATTTTGGGAATCTAATCAATAGGAGTGGCCATTAGTGATTTCATTATAACAAGGGTACCAAACAGTAAATTGTCCTTAATTTTTTTAATAATAAAATTTAGAATATTAAAGGAATTGGGGTTGATGAACCTAAGCCATGTCAAGCATGGCCCAGGCTTAAGTTGGGCGTGGGTCCCAACCTTGTTGCACCAACACAGGTATGACAAGAAAAGCATTTAGGCCAAGCCAAGCCCAACATGAAATTTTACAGGCCCACTTAGCCCATGTTCAGGCCACGCCCATACATGACCATTGACACCATTAAATACCTATTATGTAAACCAAAACTTTTGTCGATTATGATTTGAATTAGCTGTCAACTTTTACAGTGTCAAATTTTAATGCCTATTGAATGTAATTTTATTTTATTAAGTCGTTCAGTTAAGATTATGTGGATCAAAATCTTATCCAAGAATGATAAGGGAACATAGGATTGGATTGTAAGTTCCTGAATTGCTATCCAAGTTCAAATTCTACTTGAGGTTTGAATCATTTAGTCAATTTGGGTCGTAGGATGATAGATGCTAGGGCCATATCACAATCTTGACAACCTCCTAGCATCGGTTTGTTTATAGCAGTAACTGCAATTGTACAATCTGGTTAAGAATTGACCAAAGAACTTGTTAGTGGACACAACATTTATCATTTCATTTATTTAATTATAACATGGACACAAGCAAGCAAATTTGCATGCATTTAGAAAGACATACTGCATTTCTCAATAAGTTGGAACAACTGTAGTTTATTTTGATATTTTAAATAGAACTGAATGACTGAAAATTATTTTTAAATAAATTTTGGCAAGAAAAGTGTTTTTTTTTGTCTTCCTGCAGTCAGTGAAACAAAATGGTCGCTGAATCAGGGTATTATACTTGATATTTGCCAATCAGTATGGAGAAGTGATTAAATCACACAAAATGTAGTGGTTGTAAATAACCATTCAAAGAAAGACACCAGATATTTTTAACAAAATGGCCAAAATATGAGCTGAATATTAGCACAACACTGCATTTCATGAAAATATACCTATGGCATATAAGCAAGCCGGCTAAATTATCAACTATTAATTCAACAGTGTTACAAGCACATAAACTACTCATCTAACATTTCTAAAAAAAGATTAATAGGAAAAACTACTGAGCTTAGCAGAGATATTATAGATGACAAAATTTAGTAATTCATATTTTTATATGCACGCTCCAGATCATTAATGTTGAATTCATATATAATTAATATTGACTAAACAGATGGTAGTTCTACAAAACTACCGTAAGTCTGTAACCAATTTTTTATTGTTAAAAACAATATTTGCAACTAAAATTTTTGAAAGTTGAATGAAGATTTTCAAATGAAACAAGAATGGAGCAATATGGAGGAGAACAGGATCTTAAAAGTCAAATGATTCATGTGCTTGAAGAAAAGGTGTCCAATTATGAGCAAGAATTAAATAAAGCCTACATACCAGGTGGTCCATTTTAGGACTGAAATGACCTTTGGATCCATAAGGAAGTTCCCCAACAAAAACCAATCCTTTGGGAATGGATTTCCTAACAAGAAGGTTCCTCAACCCTTTCATCGCTTGTTCATACATCTCATGCAAATAGTTGAGCTGATTGTCGATGTTCCTCCCTTGAATCCAGACTTTTATCAAGTATTCATAGTAGCTGTCACCACGAGATCCCAGCCGAATGTTGTCTCCATGAAACTGACCCGAGTGAGGGCTGTTGTCACAAGAACCAGTTGTGATATTCTCTCATAATTCACATAATTTTATGCAGAGTGGCATAGCTGAAGTTCAACATAAAACAATGTAGAGCAACTAACTATTCTGGTAATTTATAACCTATATTTATACTTGGAGCAATGAAGGGGTGCCTTGGCACAATGGGTAAAGTTGTTGCCGTGTAACATGGAGCTCACGATTTCAAGTCTCGAAAACAACTTCTTGCAAAGTAAGATAAGGCTGCATACGATAGACCCTTCCCCGAGACCCCGCATTGACAGGAGCTTCGTACACCTGACTGTCCTTTATTTATACTTGGATCAATAAGCAAAAGTCAAAACTAAATTTAAAGCATTGATTAATTAATTTATCCTGGATTTCATCCATATTTCAAATCCATTCTGATGTTTCCTTTCACAACTATTTCAAATATATCAAACATCACAGTGTAATTAGTAACACATTATTAAACAACACTGTCTGTATTGTTCAAGTTATAATGGGTTGATTAATTAATTTACCTCAAATTTTGGTTATTCTTTTATCTGATATTTCATTTGTTCCAAAATGGAAATTAAACTGTTTAAAATATTGCAAATATATCTCATGCATTAAATGTCAGCAGCCAGCCCATTGGCTGACTAATCCAAAATCAGCACATTCCTCCCAAACCTTTGTCTCTTGCGCAACTAATCATGCATGTAGAAATACACAAGTTCATCATATATTTTTTTCCAAAAATGATGTTTATAAACTGCATCAGTATTCACACCTAAAATTTTTTTGGAGTAATTCTATCTATTTTAGTATCCAGATACAAATGATCAAACATAAACTGGACCAATTATCTCATTTTCCAAGCAAGCCATTAACAATCTATTAAACCCCGCTAAGCATTGAGTGGATTTGGTTCTACTTATATAAAAATAGCAAAATGGACTAGAAAGCATAATAAATATATATTAACAATTTGATAAAATCAATATTTAACTTGTCTAAAGACAGATTTAAAAAAAACAACTTGTAAAGGAAAAACATTCTAATAGAGAGAAATTCAAAAACATTATTACAGTTTGAAAATCACCACATACTTGATATAGATAGGCACCAATCCTTCAACCTTTGGTAGTGTCCTAAAATGTTCCAAGACCTTCATTGCAGTTGAACCATATTTGGCATCACCAGAAATTTTGCTTAGATAGTTAAATTCAAGTTGCAAGGTTGAGGCTTCGGAAGTACTACTTAATCCATCAGGAGCTGCATGAGCAGAATAGTCATGGAGAATAACATCACTGAAAGGAATTTCTGTTGGACTTGAAGTAAATGCTGATAAAAGCCTGTCAGCCAAGTTTTTGGCAATTTCCAAGAAGAGTTCAGATCTCCCATTGTCACTTGTTGTTGCTGTGTCTCCACTTAAATGGTAAGCACTAAGAAGTCCACCTAACACACGGATGGTAGTCTCAAATAGGTTGACCTGCCCTTTCTTTTCAATTCTTTCCCTAAGTTGTTTGTCTATCCAAGTTACTGCTTCAGATACGATATCATCAGCGCCCATTATAATAGCTGTATCCAAAGAATCTATAACTGTGGCACCTAGACCTCCCAAACCATCAATGCCTCTTCGACTCAATGGCATAAGTTCATCATAACCCATTGCGTATTTTCTGTAGCCAGACCAAGCATGAATAAACGCATCTTTAACCTTTTCTTGCCTAGAAATCCAAAACATTTTCTGTTTTTCAAGACTAGAACTAATGTTTTTTGCTTCATCAGGAGGTAGTTGTGGAGGAAGCCTTGGAGGTTTTCTCCAAATTTTTCTTAATCTACCAACACCTTCCTTCACATACTGCTGTTTTTCAACTACAGAAGCATTTGACAGTATACTAATTGCAGAACCATTGGAACTTTTAATTGCTATCAAGTATGTCAAACCCACAAGCATAAATAGCATTAGAAATTTTCCTGTACTACAGCTTCCACAGCTATATCTGATGCGGCTAGTAACCAACGATTGAGTAATCACCTACACAGAAGATGACCAAGAAAATATAATCTGTTAATCCATGCAAATTCATGATATAAAATTACAAGATACAGATTAAATTTCTCTCAATTTATTATGAAACTCAGTAAAACAAATTGCAAAGTCAAAGACCTCTATTTGGATAATAGCCATATTGGCCATAACATCTGCATAAACAGTTTCCTCGGAAATGGATTTTGTTCATTCTTGCACAACCAAACATGTAATCTCCCTAAGCAAAGTCATGATAATATTTGAAATATTGTGAGAGAATATACATCTATATCTAGAAATACACTTCTGTTTTCTAAAATTCTTCACATTTAACACAGTTCTGGAACATTGGCTCGTAATTTTAAATTTTTAACCACAGGTACCTTTGAATTCTACCATTATAGTAAAAAAAACAATTATATGGGGTGACTACATCTGATTATAAAATGTATTGATACCTTATGACATTTTATGCCATTTTAATTTATTTGCTCGCATCTTATGATCTCTTGAAACACATTTAATTGCTTTTAGATATTAATATTAATATTTTATTTGTTCATGAAATCTAACATATTCGTCTTAAAATTTTCATGTATACTAAATTAAATTTTGAATGTGCGGTTTCGCAAATACAGTAGCATTGTAACTCATAGTTCCATGTATTGATTATTAGTGTGACCACAATGTATCATTTTGACAACTAATTGATGTGTGTAAATTATATATACTTTTAAACATTGTTTGGCGCACATCTACTTGTATTTCATGAGTAGGTGCTGCCAACTTGAGGTATGGGGTTCGAATCTCGGCATAACCGAGGTAAATGTCTCCCTCATACGCTAGTCACTATTCCAAGGGTTAGTAGTCACCCGTGATTTACCTCCTCCGTGTTGATCCTGGAACAGGTTGGGGGGCGATGGGGGTAAGCGCAGTCGCCTTTTGCCAACATGAGTATAATGTATGCTTATTGCACCCTATTTCATTATTATGTCATACTGCTACTCTTTTTTGTGGAGATATGCTCTTTGCATGTTTTCATTGATAGGATGCAACTTTGGAAGAAGCGCCACCCACATCTCAGCACCTCACACGGCCATGTCGTGCCCAGAGGCACAGCGGTGTCTCGTTAGTGACCTCCTTCAAATTTCTGCACGGGCAGGTCGTGCCTCTCCCCACAGAGATCCACACGGCAGGGTTGTGCCTCTCATTTCCAAACAAAGACACGGTTTGGTCGTGCCAAAAGGTATGGTTGTGCCTCTTTCTTCCAATGAGTGTCACGGCCTAGCTGTGCCCTAAGGCACGGATGTGCCTACCCTGGGTCACGGCACACACGCCACAGTCGTGTGGCGGAGAACACGAGGGGGTCGTGTCCCTTTTATAAAAGGGGATTCTCTCCCCTTTCCACTCATCTTTTAGTTTGGGGCTTTGCCTCTGTCCTTAAGGAAGGGTTTTCCCCTCTAGGGGAAGCCCTAGAGGCTTCATCTTCGCCGATCCGTCCACCTCTGGAGCAAGGATTGCAAGCAAAAGACCATTGATGCATTGATAAGCTTTCTCCTCTCTTTATCTCATTTATTGAGTTGTAGATTGCTATTTTCTCATCTCTTGTTTGTAATGCTTTCACAATGGAGTAGATTCTCCGATTCTTAAGATATAGAGAGTAATTATGATGTAATGTTGATGTATAAACTATGTATATGTCATTTCGTTGTTCAATGAAGTGTTTATGTCATGTTCTATGTGTATTGTACTTTGTAAGTGTTTGATGAAATTTATGAATGGTGTAAACATGTAGATGTGAGGGATTAGTCACCATGTAAAGGAGGTACTTTGGATCGTATGATCCGCTCGCGGGGGGGGCGCACGGTGACAGAGGGTATGCGTTTAATCGGCCTTTCAAGTATCACCTTGAATCATGGGTTAATCCTCTGCAAGGGATTGGCTAACTAAGAGCTTAATGGGTTTACACTAATTTAATGTTAGGAAGTGACTTGTGTAATATAGCGATTGCATGACCGAGCAGCCCTCGAGTAACCCTTTAACAGAACTTTCTATATTACCTCTTCTACTTAGTAACATTGAATGGGAATGGTGTAAACACTTTGGTGTAGCCTTTAATCATGTTAGGAAGTAACTAAGATACTCTAGTGATTGTATGACCAAGGGGCCCTTAGTGACTGAGGGTATCCCTTAACCGGACTCTCTAGAGTTACTCATTTACTAAATGATTTTGGAATTATTATAGCTTACCGGTGATTACGTAAGAATCTCAACATGATTATAAACACGGAGGGTAAGGAAGTGAACATGTACTAGGGACATTAACTAGCATTGTAGTGAAACCAAAACCCTAGAATCATTCCCTCCAGTGTATAAAATACCGTTCCGTGCCGCCCGGCATAGACGGTTTTTACCGTTCCGTCAAGCAGCCGAAACCGGCACGGGAGCGCCTCCCGTCTCGGCGGCGCCGGAGGAGACGCGGGACGCCTCCAGCGGCGTCCTGCGACGACTTCGGCAACTAAGGCGTTATGCGTGATGCCTTCTGCGGCACC
>JBBMJZ010413099.1:4033707-4066568 GCA_037833815.1 Zingiber zerumbet | reverse complement strand
TAATCATATATATTTATCGATTTTTTAATCCATCCTGAGTACTGTGTTAATTTTAATATATTTACTAACAGTAAATCTTGTTGGTCAGAATCTGACTAACTAGAAATCTATATTTTCCAATTATAATACATGCATGTGCATATATGTAATTAATATATACATATGATATTAGTAAAATATTCATATATACAAGGGCGGAGCTACGCTCTAGGCTACTCGGGCTATAGCCCGGGTAGCCAACGGTAGTCAAGAGAAAAAAAAAGCTTACATTTACCTTCAGAAAAATAAAGCAAACAAAAGGGAAGGAGAGAACAACCCGAGTGGCAGCGTCAGTGTAGCCCACAGCCCGGGTAGATCACCCGGGTTGGCTCCGCCAGTGCATATATATGTATGTATGTTCGTTAAGATTTGCGGTGGTCTACATTGGCAATCGGAAGCCTCCCTTCAGATACCCAGCCATTTACCTGACCAACCGTTGCCGCACTCGATTTCCCGAGAGGTACACGATTGGGTACCACAGCGCTTACTTCCGTGGCTGGGTTAGATCCGGCCGTCTGCGATCTCGGGTCGAAATTCATGGGCCCCCGCCGTAGACGTTCCGCGGCTGCAGTCTAAACAAAGTGAAGGATGTTCTCTTATTAACTTCCACAATCTACGGAGATGTACAAAAAGATCGGGAAAACTTTGAGAACCTTTCGGCGTCGAGTTCATTCTGATGGATCGGGAAAAAAAAAAAAAAAGAAAGAATTGTTCATTTGATCACATGGAGTAGCTTTGAAGCTCACTTGGATTTTTGAGCATGTGTTTTGTTTCTTCTTTCGGGAACCAACTTATTGTTCCTTGTCACCTTGTTATATTTTTGGAAAAAAATTATATTTCCCCCCTCAAAGTTCTTTTGAATTCCCCCTACTCATACCTGTTAATGATAGTGGAATTAGCTAAACGAAGGTGAATATATGAGCTCACCTCTTACAAAATACAACTCAATTTATTTTTAATTCGAGAAGGTCGATCTAGGAAAAGTTGGAACAAAAAACATGAGTTGGTAAATAATGAAATAAAGGGGGTGATTTAGTAAAATTCCCAATTATAAATTATGAGCTCACAGGTGGACCACTGCTACTTCGCTTGCAAGTTCAACTGTAACACAAGGACCAAGTTGTCTGCCCCATAAGAAAGCTCTGCGGGTGCTTCCAAATTTTGTGCAGTTATAAATATCGTTCCTATTTTTAATCAAACAAAATTTTGAAACTAAAAAAATAATAATAGAGGTTAATATTTATCATTAAATATTTTGACACTTTTTTAATATCTTTTTTATATCTTCTGAGTGCATCCGTAGTCTTAAACCTCTTAAAGATGTTTATACTCTGTCACATCATTATCACATCAAAAATTAAAAACCTTACTCCTTTTAAAACCTCTTTCCATTATCATAAAATCTATCTCTTTTAAAAATCTCATTTCTTTTAAAATCCTCTCTCCACTATTTTTTTTTATAAACCTGGTCCTAAGATTTTGATACAGGTTTATAAAAAAAACTATAAACCCCATCTATATAGTGGGGGAGGGGTTTTTAGTGAGAGGTTTATAGCATAAATTGTAAGCTATAAAACTCCCACTGCAAATGCCCGGGCACTAAGGCTTAAATTATAGCTATTAGCTATAGCACACGTATTACATATATAATAGAATACATATATATAATAAATTAGTATTTCAGCCCTATAAATTAGACTCGGTAAGAATATGTGACAACGCTCGAGAACCTCAATAAAATTATTATAACCGACTCCCTCATAAAAATTAATTTAATTTTTTATATTAAATATTAAACTGAAAGAATAAATACTATACATGATCTTAGCTAAAAGATCGAGAAACGTATGCTTTATAACATCGTCGTTCTAAGATATTTATTGAAGTTTATTCGCTCGTGAGGTTGTCAATCCTAATATATGAAACTAAATAAAATAATTAACATAATTTAATTTTAGATTTCACTAAAATTAGTCAGTAAAAGAGTCTAAATTTTTAATAAAATAGTAAAATATACTAGTAAAGTTATAAATAATTTGTTTGTAAACAAAAATAATTATGAAGTGAAAGTTATATTATAAATAATGGAGAAATAATTAAATTATCGTACAACTTTAATTAGTAATTGAACATTTTTACTTACTACTCCCTAAATTCCAAAGACAATTTGTTGTTTTCTAAAATATGTTTTTTTTCAAAAATATTTTAATTTTTTAAAAAATAATTCAAGACTCATTACTCTAGGTTTTGATAATTTTCAATACCTATTGAAATTTATAAACCATAAAGTAGTTTTCAAACTCTTATAGTTTATAAAAGTTAATAAGAATAAATTCTCCAACTCAAATATCTCTATTGGAAAATATGAAATTATAATGGAATTTAAAATATTTGATTGTAAGATATTTGGTATGAAATTATAATGTAATTTAGAATATTTGAATATTTGATAGTAAGATATTTGGTATGAAATTATAATGGAATTTAGAATATTTGATATATATTAGAAATAAATATTACGAAGGAGATATATGAAATTATAATGGAAATAGTAAGATATTTGGTATGAAATTATAATGGAATTTAGAATATTTGATAGTAAGATATTTGGTAGGTGATGTATAAATATTTAGTTAGTAGAATTTAGAATATTAAGGTATAAAATATTTAATTGATAAATCAGGACATTCTCAGGACTATATCACCCTCCCCCACCCCCAAATCGAGAGATCGAGAGTGAGAGAAAGAGAGACAGAGAGATCGGAGAATGAGGGAGGAGGTGGTGGTGATTGTGGGGGCCGGGCAGTCCGGGCTTGCGACGGCAGCGTGCTTGACGGCGCTATCCATCCCCTGCCTCATCCTGGAGCGCGACGACTGCGTGGCCTCCCTGTGGCGGCGCCGCTCCTACGAGCGCGTGACGCTCCACCTCGCCAAGCGCTTCTCGCAGCTCCCCCACGCGCCGCTCCCGGACTCCGCCCCGAATTTCCTCCCCAAGCCCCTCTACGTCCGCTACCTCGACGACTACGCCGCCCGCTTCGGCCTCCGCGTCGCCCTCCGCCGCGAGGTCGTCGCCGCCGAGTACGACCCCGCGGAGGGGCGCTGGCGGATCGAGGTCAGGAGAAGGGGAAACGGAGGAGGTGCGGCGGCGGCGGCGGCGGAGGAGGAGGAGGTGGAAGAGGAGTGCTACTGGGCGAGGTACCTGGTGGTGGCGAGCGGGGAGAACGACGAGGCGGTGGTGCCGGGGAGCATTCTGGGGATGGAGAGCTTTCCGGGGCCGGTGGTGCACTCGAGCCGGTACCGGAACGGGAGGGAGTACGAGGGGAAGGCGGTGCTGGTGGTGGGCGCCGGCAACTCCGGCATGGAGGTGGCGCTCGACGTGGCCGACTGTGGAGCCCGATCCACCACCATCGTCGTCCGGAGCCAGGTAACCATATTTCACTCTCTGCCCCTCCAACTTTTCAAAATTGTTCTAATTTATTATAAACTTTAACGAATCATATTCTACCACTTAAATTTTCGATTTTTTTTTGAAAAAAAGAGAGTGATCCAACATTTTCAATGCAAAAAATTCCTCGAAGTTTACAAAATAACAAATTTTGAGGGACTTTGATGAAGTTAATGAGAGAGGAAGCAGATAGTGTGGTTTTCAAAAACTATAGGGGGCTGACTAGTACATTCACTAAACAATGGGGCAAAATGAATAATTACAGTAAAACTTAGTGGCAGATAGTAATTTACTAATCTGTCAGTGTAAACATTTTAGGGAAAAGTGAAATTTTCTTTATTAAATAATTAAAAGGGAAAATAGAATCAAAGGAAAAAACTAATAAAAAATAAATATAAAAAAAAATCCCGTCAATCAATGTGTCTGTGTAAAGCTATTTCGTAGACATCAAGTTAACAACTTTACCGCCAAAGCTTTCCTTCACTATTTTATATGTTAATGATTTAGTTGTTTATTTACTTATTGTTCATGCAGCTTCATGTTGTGTCAAGGGAGATATGGTGGTTTGCCATGTTGATCATGAGGTTTTTGCCATTGGGTCTACTAGATGCCTTAATTCTCCTCTTGTGTTACTTGAAGTTTGGCGATCTATCTAAGTATGGCATACATAGGCCATCAAAAGGGCCATTGTATTTGAAAAAATACACCCCAAAGTATCCGGTTATCGATTCCGGCGCGGTGAAGAAAATTAAATCCGGAGAAATTCAGGTATACTACTTCGTGTAGTCAAACTTTTTCGAGTGTATGCTATCTAGAGGCAACTACCTTGATAAAGGGCTACGATGAGAAATCACAGGTCATGCCGTCGATAAAGAGCATCAAGGGTAACTATGTTACTTTCTCGAATGGAAGAATTGAAAGCTACGACGCGATAATTCTAGCTACGGGCTATAGGAGCACTGTGAAAAAATGGCTCAAGGTGATTGTGTTGTGATAAAACTTTGATCCTTCTTCCCCTCTGCCGTCGGAGATTAAACTTTTGAGTGAAAAAATTGGCTTTTGCAGAGCGACGACTCCCTACTTGGAGAAGATGGAATGGTGAAACGAATGTTCCCCAACAATTGGAAGGGGGATAACAGACTTTATTGTGCTGGGCTTGCGAGAAGAGGGATTTATGGGTCTGGAGAGGATGCTCAGAGCATTGCTAATGATATCGCTTGTGACTATCATCATCATCATTAAGTCTTGCAACTCCTAATTATTTCACATCATTAAGTCTTGCAAATCCTAATTATTTCGAAGCTTATCTATATTTCTCTCATGTTCCTCATACTAGAGGTAGTGAACTGTGAAAGGGTTTTAGAGTATTCCAATCCGAATGAACTAGTATGCTTCATCTAAGTATTATCGAGTTATGTTTCGCTCGTTTTGTTTGTTTAAGTTGCCTGAATGAGATGCGAAAGTCCTGAATCATCATCTCGATT
This sequence comes from Zingiber zerumbet, assembly GCA_037833815.1. NCBI lineage: Eukaryota > Viridiplantae > Streptophyta > Magnoliopsida > Zingiberales > Zingiberaceae > Zingiber > Zingiber zerumbet. The sequence goes on along the minus strand of JBBMJZ010413099.1, from coordinate 4,061,600 downwards.
CGCTTGATCGACCTCAATCACACTGTTGCACCACCTACCTGATATCCAACTGCTAGTGATTTATCTCTTTGTCGGCCGACCTGAGTTGTTGCCTTGTGACTTAGACTCACCACAATCGTTGAGTAAGCATTCTTCAATGTCTTTGTGTGAGTAAACAAAATCAAATTTGCAATGAAAAAGCTTCCTTTTCTTCGCGGCCAACCAACTCTTAATTCTAACTCCACACTTGTTTATAACTCGTATGAATAGCACCCAATAAATTTACTAATCGTAATGCAAAATCAAAAAATAATACTTCAACAAAGACGACGATAATTTCAAGTTAATTGACTTAGAAGATAAGAATTCATAGCATCAATGCCGGATGGTGCCACTTGAGTTCTTTACAACAATCCTCCTTTCTTGAATCATACTCCAAGTTATCAGCTCAGTGATCGAATGGGGCTATCATGACAGCTAGTTGAGTGAAACCCTTTACAATCAACTTCAAAAATGAACTTAATTTCTCTGGCATATTTGATTTGATTAGCTCGTGAGTCTTTGTCGTTCGCGACGTAGAGTAAGGTTTCAATGGTTCAATCTTTGTCGTTAATCGGTATATGCATTGATCCGGTGATGAGGAGGGGTCCGTCTCGTAGAGAGTCATTGTCACGTTGGAGGTCAGAGTTGGGGCGGTCAACGCCTCTATATCACCGGTCGGTCGGGCGACCCACTCGCCCGACCGGGATAAAGAAGGTCCGATCCAATATCATCACAGCTCGGCCTTACACCGAACTTCTGACGCTCAAGAAAGAAGTCTCAACAAGGCACACGCCGAGCAGCAAGCCCACTCAGACTTACATCGAACGTCGGAACTAGGAAAGCGAAGCCATGATCGAGCAGACGATATTCAAACACGGTTTCCCGCTCGGCATAACAGCGGAACCCGGATAGTAGAATGTTGGCCGAGCGGCTGTCACGCTCGGCCCGAAAACGACAACTTCCGGACGACAGCTTCCGGACGACCGAGGGTTGGCCGAGTGGATCTCCTGCTCGGCCCCGGAACGGACAAAAGGAGGATCTGACGATATCCTTTTAGAAACTCATGCCATCGATAGGCGACATGGTTGGCGGTATGGTCATGCAGAGGATCGTATGACGGAAGTTTCCACTGTCCTGTCAGAGATATGCTCGGGTCGTTAAGGTATGGTGTCAGGGACACTTTCCTGACATATTTTTTTAAGGAAAACTTTGAGAAGCATGCACGCCTCGAGAAGCATGCACGCACGCTCCAGGAGTCCTATATAAAAAGCCCTAAGCTTTAACGGAAGTATGCAAGTTTACTGTTGCTACTGTTACTCTGCTGCTTTTACTCCGCTACTTTGCTTCCCTGCTTCTATATCGGCAGTGATTTACTTAAGCGTCGGAGGGCCAACGCCGGGAACCTCTTCCTAGCTCGGCACTGACGTTTTGTGGTTGCAGGTTAGCCGCCTTCGAAGTCCACGCACGGTCAACAGGAGCGACACGTCCCCAGCATTCATCGCCTCAATTTTTGGATAGGATCAACTACAATATCTCTTGTTAGACGAACCATATTCGTAGGATCAATTACTTGAAAATACTTGCTTAATCTAATTAAAGGAATTCAGAAAAATTTAGATAAAGTTCTTCGTAATGCTACCGGCAACAATTATTACATCAAAATATGATTGTTATGACTTTTTAGACTAATTAATTTTGTCAGTTTCATTTGAACACATCTTGATATGTTGGATACATAGCTATCTAGAACTAATTTTTTTAAGACCTTACAAAATATACCCTTCTCTTTTTTTCTCTATTGAAAAAGATACTGAAGGTAAATAGATTTTCTTTGGTCCTTTCTCAATAGATAAAATGTTAATGCAATCGTGACTCAACTAATCAAGTTCAACCAAATGATATTGGGAAGATTGTTAACGTAATCATACCCTAAGTTTTTGAGTTTGACCAAGCAATTTTAATATGGTGGAAAAGGATTTAAGTTAATGTTATGTTTACTAATAAAGTTTATCAACTATTTTATGAAGACCGACATATTGTAGTTTTAGTTTAAGTAGGTCAATGTTGATCATATACTTGGGATTAGAGAAGTTAAAGTAGATTAAAAGTGACTAGATACTCGGTGGTTGAAGAGGTTAAGAGTGACTAAATACTTAACAGTAAGAAAGGCCTAAGTAGCTCAATGACGACTAGATATTTAGTAGTTGGTAGCATAGATTAAGATTGATTGGATATCAAGCAGATGAGAAAGACTTGAAAATAAACTTCTTGGTAGAGACAGAAGTCTGGAGGTCAGACTCCTGAAAGACAAAGAAGATCCATAGGCAAGGTCAAGTTCTCTTAGCAAATGAGAAAAACTTAAAGGGAAGACTGTTTAGCAGACAAGGAAAAACAAGAGGCAAAACATCTTGACAAAATTCAATTGAGCTCACACGGAACATGATCACAAAAATTACTATATGATCATTGTTGAGTTGTTTGGTCACTATATATTTAGATTCAAATTGTAAATAGAAATTGATCATATAGTAATTTTTTGAGTTATTTAGTATAATTGGATTTCAATTATCTTCTACAATGAATCCGTTTTAAATTTTAAGCATAAAATGATCCTACAACAATTTTAACTAAAATTGGCATATAGTTTTTTTAATCATTCGGTCACTAAAAATATGATTGAATTATATATTTCTATATATTAATATTCATTTGTTAAAATCATATAATAATTTTAGTTAAAAAGTTATATTAGTATTTTTTATTTTTTTTAAAATAATATTTTTAATTCATAATTATGCAGTAATTTTTAAAAATCTATGATAGAATATACATCACTTTATGTTATTATTATTATTATTATTATTATTATTATTATTATTATTATTATTATTATTATTATTATTATTTATAACTTAGGTAACCGTTTTGATAAAACTTTTATATTTATTTGCAAATGACTAACCTAATTGAAAAAAATAGATTTGTCAAGGTTAACTGATTTAAAAGGAAAATTTAACTGATGTTTTTTTAAAGATGACTCCTGATATTATGTGAAAAAAAGAGATATTCTTTAAATTTTTATCATATTTAATCTTTATTTAATAAATTATAAGAGTAAAATATAATATTTTAATATCAAATGAGCAAAATTTAAAAGTAAATAAATTAGAGTAAAATATTTCACAGCGATGCCCCTCATCTCCTTCTTTTCCTTCTACGGTGATTTTTCTTTTTTTTGGTAGAAATCATTATCTCTCCTTTATTATCTTTCGAGCTGAACAGAGCATAAGCGGGGTGGTTGGGTAATTCCCAACTTCACGCGTTGGAAATTAATAAATCACGCAGGAGTCGGTAACGTACGGCAGTCGAAGGGAGGGGTGCCAGAATCATGACCCCGTGAAAGTTACTCGCGGTATTTTTCTACTATCTACCCCTCCGGGCTCCACGATGATTCGAACAGTCATTGGGTAGGTAAAGAATGCGATAGTTAAGAACGGGAAAAGCATATACTATAAATGGAATAGGGGGTGTGGGCACCAGGAGGGTACGTAACCGTCATTTGTGGGACTGCGATAGCGCTTTTGTTTTACTCCCTCGCCCACACCGAAACAACTCTCTACGCTTGTAGCTGTAGGCTGTGGCCTCTCTCTCACTCGCTTCTGCTCGGTAGCTGCTTTTGGCTCTTCGTCCTTCCGCAAATTCCCACTCCATTTCTTGGACGGGAAGGAAGCCCCCATTAAAAGGTCGTCGCTTTCCGCTCGTTTCACATCTGCCCCTCGCTTCTCCTCGCTCCGGGTTCTGTCTCCGGAGTCCGCCTCGTGAGTTCCGCAAACCTTACTGCGAACCTTGTTGTCTGCCTTTGTTTCGGCTTTCTCTGTTTATCGTTCTGAGTTCTATAGGTTTCGTTTGCTGCATTGTATTTGCCGAGTGTTTTTTTTGGCTGATGAGGAGATGATTCTTGATGCGTTGTTTTGTTCGTTTTTTTCTTCCCTGTTTCACGTTTTTTGGGGAGAGGTCGGATTTGGTTTAAAATGCTGCGGAGAGAGTTCACTGGGTTAGTCGCTTTTAGGGGTTTTGAGTGGTTTGGTTTGTATTGCGACTGTACGTGCTTCTTGCGATTATATCTACTGCAGAGGAATTGCGTCGCGCTCGAGTTTGAGTTTTTTTTTTAATTATTATTTTTGTTTTTGGTTTATGCTTACAGTATTGCCGTGTTTGATTATGAATATGCTATTTGAATCAAGTTGAAAAGTTTAAGTCTATTTTTTTATGGGAAAAATTGGGGGAGCATTGTCGCTGTCTCAGTGATTCTATATATGTTACGTTTGTGAAGTCGAAGAGTCACCAGAATAAATGTTCTTGAACTTGATGCTTGATGAAAAGATTATTGTGCGGTCTTGATTATTAATCATAATTTTGCAAGAAGACATTGGACAAATGGCTAATCTAATTATAAATCAACAAAGATATTGCTTGCAATAGGCTCATCATCAATAGCTAGAAACATGCGTTCTTTCAATGACGCTTCCTTGGTTTGACAGACAGTTGCTTCCTTTGTGGCTCAAGTAATCCAAGTTAGTAGCTACTTTGTATTGGGAGTATCACGATGCAAGTCAAGATAGACAGACAAGGAATAGGGATAGGAATAGATAAGAAGGTTAAATAAGATGAGGAAAATACTTGTTGTTTGGGCACATTTTATGTTGGTCGGTAGACTGTCATGTTTTAGAAGATCTTAGCACTTTCGCCACCATATAAGGTAGAACAAAGAGAGAATAAGATAGACGTTGAATAAGTAAAAGCATAATGATGACATAATACTTCCAGTGATGCTTACAATAGTTCTGTTCAAGGTTTAAAGTAGTGTTCCAGTGCAAGTTATGTTTCCAACATGATTATGCTGTCCTAAACTCCCCTTTGTTTTTGAGCACCTTCTCCTTTCCCTTTGTCCTGTTCCTTTCACTCTGCATGATTTGTTCTCCTTTTTTTGTGTGTTACCTTCATCATCTTCTGCTTTTTCCCTAGGTTGTCTCCCTTCTTTAATTGGGAATAGAGCAGGAGCAGGAGATGAATTCTAGAGTTACTTTGTTGATGCAGCACTTAATGATGGACACACTCCTTCTTTGTAGTGCATTGAGCATGATGACCTCATAAAACCCCTATGACCATGTCCCCACATGGGCATGGATGGTACATGTTGCTCATTTCAGATAGCACGATCTAATACTTCAGTTACTAGTTATATTGTAAATAATAGGGAGAACTTACCCTGAAAAATTGAGTTTGAAGAAAATGGTCAAGAGTCATGAGTCTAAGGAGGTGGAAACTTGGTGCAAAAAAGAATACTTACTGCCCATATTTCAAGCGTGCATTTATCTATTTTGACATTTAGAAGCAAACAAACGTTTACCTAATAGCTAAACTAACAATCAGATGATCATTAGGTTTACTATTGATCAGAAACAAATGACACATATAGGAGCTATGTTTCATTACTAAATTACCAACAGTTAAAGATGAACACAAAGGTAAATTATTGTGTGAGTGATTAGTTTTACATTTTCTTAACATTCTCCGAGTGTGGGTGGGTAGATTAGGTTAGAGCGGCTCATGCTAACTTATGAATTGACTCCACATAACTAGGTATATTATTGACACTCTATTTGAATGCAGATCTTCTAATCCAGTAAGCACCATATTAAGTTTGACTAACGGACTACTTATAGCTTTGCCTAGCTGGCTACTCATTCTAATAGCTTGGCTTCCAATTTTGGTTGATTACAGGTGAGGGCTATTAGGAAAGCAATCAATCTGTATAGTCATATTCTTAATAAATACAACAAGTGACACTGAAAATTTGAATTATAGAAAAAGATAGTGAATGGGAGGAGAGCTTTGTAAAGCATTGCTACAATAGTTGGTTTGTTTGAGAAATGGAGAATAGTGAATTCGATCCCTCCATTGTTGTTGACTTTAAAATCTAAGAAACACTTAATTTATATTCAATGAATAATTCAAGGTGATGCAACTTTGCCACCAAGCAACTTTGCCCCTTCGGAATGGACAGTTGGTTAGTGCATTGTGGTGTTGCCGCCGTGAGGTTTAGGGATCAAATCCCGGCTAGTAGCCGTGTGTCTGTCCTCCTCCATGCACTATTCAATTGCCCAAGGCTAGTAGCTATGATTTACTTCTTCTGTGTTGGCCTGGGGACGGGCTGACAGAGGCGTTGGGGGCGAGCGAATCACCTTTTGCCCCCATGTGTTCATGTTAATTGATTTAACATCCACAGGTGTACATGCTTTATCCTGAGTTAAGCACCTTATGGTAGGGAATCCTAATTTTTGATGATTATCCTTTAAGGTCTAAATTCCTAATTTTGCTAGGTTCTTTTCTTCATTTAGTTGAACAAAGAGTGGTAAATCAGAACAATGTAGGCCTGAGAACAGAGGAATCTTAAATACAAATGTTCTTGTAATTATATAGTTATCTGGATTGTTAAATTTTTTTGTACTGTTTTCTTCATCTCATTCTAGTTTGTTCTATTACTTTATTCAGTATCACTTTTGATATCAGCTAATCACTCATAATTCATATTTTCTGTTTGGCCTTTGATTGATAATACACAGCGAGGGCCATAGCATATATTGCAAAATCATTCATCTTCTATACTCACTGTGTTCAGAGGATAATTCCTTACTATGATCTTCAGATGCATTTTCTTATCCTAATCTAAAATATTCATATTTTGTTAGTGTGCACAGTCATCTCATATGTAGAGCCAGTCTATCGTTAAATGCCTTGGTATTCTTTCATATTTTTTTTCAGATAACATTGCATTACAACTCTTGATTAATTAATGTTATTATTATAGTGCCAACATGAGCAACCAAAGTGTAGTAAATTGTCCTTTGTGCATGGAAGAGATGGATTCAACTGATCTGCAGCTGAAGCCTTGTAAATGTGGATACCAGGTTTTGGAAAATACAATTTTTGCACTCTATCATTATGTCGTCTTGATTTTTTGCTTCTCGTGTATTCAATAAATATCTGCTATCTCTATTGTTAATTGGCACCAATTCATCCTTTTGTTTTTACAAAGATTTTGCACTTCAAAAAATAGTTATAGCAACTGTTCTTATTCTAAATCTATTGCCTTTTCTTTGAATATCACTTATAGGTATTGTTACAGTAGTTGCTGATATGAATACCTTGAACCCAGATGATAGGTTTGTAGAATTTGACCATGATAGGATCCCACACTTTTTTAGTACCTTACTCAAATTCTAGAGTACCATGCTGCCTGTCAATGTGGCAGGAGACGAGGCCATTGTTGAGGTTGCTATTGCAGGTTAACATGGATTTGATAAGGCAAATTAGGTAGGGGTAGCTTGCACAAGCATGGATGTAGAGAAGATAAGTAGTGCTGGTCTTGAGATGATGTTTTATGGATTCAGTGTGGGCAGAACAAGAAGAGAAAGAAGGTGGATGATGGATAACTGGTAGAAACTAGCAACATCCCTATAAGGAGTACCTCTTTGAACCCTAATCCTAAAAAGTGGACTCTGATACCGTAAAGAATTGAAGAAGAAGAAAAACTGTATCTTATCCTATTTTGATAAGAAGCACTTACATAATAATTATAGGATTTATGAAAAGATCTTAGAAGTACAAATGTGGGAATAAACTCATTATACCTCCAACCCTATGAACCTAACACCGCTGCACTCTTACTATAGTCTTTTGATTGCTCATTCTTTAGCTCAATTTTTATTTTACTTTTTCCAAGCACATCTGGCATAGGCACATGAGTGTTTAAATCTTATTGTAAATGTAAGGTTGATTTCCACTTTTCAATCCACTGTTTTATTGGTCTATTATTTAGTTGTTGTTAGCAACAGCTTGATTGCACTGATTACAGTCATTAACTTATGTGCTATATCTTTTCTTTTGCATTCTTATCTGATTTGATTTGCTAGATATGTGTCTGGTGTTGGAATCACATAATACAAACGGCTGACAACAATGATACTGAAGGAAGATGTCCTGCATGCCGAACTCTGTATGACAAGGAGAGGATACTGAAGGTTGCTATAAGTACAGAAAGGCATGTTCAGTTATCTGAATGATCTCTTTTTGTATTTATGTTAATATTTAATATGATGTTTCAACTTCATGTAGTTGATTAAAAGGTAGAACAATAATGCTGTTGTGAGATTTAAGTCAAAATGCCTTGTCTAATCCTGTTTCTTAGGATTTGATATTGTGGTTTTAATGTAGCTTAGCGAAACAAGTTTCCCAAAGGCAGAAGTCTCAAAAGGCTAAGTCTAAACCACTAGAACTACCCAAAGATGTAAATGATGTCCGTGTCATTCGGCGGAATCTTGTATATGTATCTGGTGTCCCTGTGGCTTTAGCAGACGAAATGGTAACATTTTTTTTACTTATGTAATGTCACTCCTCTACTTTCATGGTAGATATTTATCTATCAGTTTGCCTTCTAGAAATGTTCAAATTTAAAGATGATATGAAGCTTTTAAAGGTCTCAGTGACAATTTGCTGATTAAGATTTCTAAAAATATCAGTTTGATCTGGCTACACTTCTATACCTATTCTTTTTTCCTACAGATTCTCAAAAAGAGAGAATATTTCGCCCAGTATGGTAAAATTGTAAGAGTTGTTGTAGTTCCACCTTCAGAGGCCTTCTTGAATTTTCGTGTCATGTAAGTATTCAACATCTCAAGTAGACGCATGTCATCGAAAATAGATAATTTGAGCCACAACTGCTTCATTGCAAACAATATAATAAGACTTAGGTTGTTATTAGGTCATACATTATGTCAATAAATAACTTAGCTTTTAATTGATCTATGCCCCAATATGCTGGCAATTGTTTGTCTTTCAATGGGTCCCCAAATCAACTAATATCAAGAACATCTTTGTGCCTCTTTTTAGGTGACATCAGATATCTGACATTCAACTTCTTTCTGGGGCGCCTTTGTGCCCTCTTTTAAGATGTCTTTTAAATGGGAGATAACCATTTTCTTGTTACATTTAGATATTGGAGAATCTTCTAGTTCAAGTTTTAGCTTCATTATAAATTGTGTTTTCCACATTTTTTTCATCTTGTCTTACCTTCCTGGAGAGAAATTTGCTTTCCATGCCATTCATATCGAATAAGGATTTCTAATTTTACTATATCTCAAGATAACTTGATTTGGAAGCTCCTTACATATGTGTCCTGTGTCTTTATATGTAGAAATCTGGGGCATAATTTGAATGAGATATTCTGGACCATCTATTTGGAAAATATATATTCCAAATCATTCTGTGGAAACAATATTCTAGTTCCATTTGGAGTCATATTAAGGAGATACTTGATTTGTAGGAGGTAGTTGCTATCTTTTTTAATGCAGGATCCATAGTTGGGTACTTGAACTATTGAGTGTACTCATGATTTTCTCCTACAAAGTTTTCACATTGTTCTTCCACTTGAGAATCATTTAGAATGTTATGATTCTTGACATGATCACATATTCATTCCGCATGCCAATAAACTTGTATCTGAGCAATTAACTGGTTCTTCTGATTTGCATTTTCAAGCTAAACCAAAATATTTTAGTGAAAACTTGTATGAGGCTCATTTAGTGAAAACTTTTGAGTATCTTTGTTAGGTCTTTCTGTTTATCATGTAGATATATTACATTCTCCAAGGAGGACGAAGCTCTTAAATGCATTGAGGCTGTAGATGGCTTTATTTTAAATGGAAATCCTTTAAAGTAAGTGTTATTCTTGTCTTATCTATACATTGTACAGAAGTATACATTCTATAATCTTAAATTTGACCCTGTCCTTGTAGAGCATGTTTTGGTACTACAAGATACTGTCACGACTGGCTAAAGAATGGGGTAATATCTTCAGTGAAATGGATAGATCTCTTTCCAATTTTCTAGTATACACTTTATTGAATTCATATAGAATTGTCATTAGATTTATCAGATTTGTAGCTGATTCTGTTTTTAGGCGACTAATATAGTGTGCTCACTGATTCAGCGATGTAAAAAACAGAACTGTCTGTATATGCATGATGCTTGTCCCGAAGAAGATATATGTATGAAAGATGAAGCTCCTTCAGTGTGCACAAGGTACTACTTTGGCATCGTGTATTTATTTAAGATCATATCTCCACCTAGGATCTTGGGGCTTTAGATAGTTAATAGAAGAAGCTAACAAAACTAGAAAATTTCAAATAAAAAAGTAAAAAAGAAGTATATTTAAAATGCTAGAAAATCAAAACACACAAATCCAAAAGATAATCATAGAATCTATGCTGTTTTCAAATTGCAAATTTGTTAGTGCAAACTTAATTGGAAAATTTGGCAAGTTTGTCATTCTTTCATTAGAGTTTCACATTTAGAACTCATTCAAGTTTGAGCCTTGACACAACAGTAAAGTTGTTGCTTTGTGACCTAAAGGTCACGGGTTCGAATTCTGAAAATAACCTCTTGTGAAAAGCAAGATAAGACTGTATACAATGGATCCTTCCTAGGACCCCACATAGCGGGAGCTTCGAGCACCGAGTCGCCCTTTTTTTCAAGTTTGTGAGTCAGCAGTCCTCGAAAAAGTTGAGTGATTGTAATATTACTGGAGTGCATCAAGGTTTGTTGAGTTTGACTACTTGGTTTATTCAGGAAAACTGACACTTTGCCACAAGATGTTTGTATGTGGTGAAATTTGCCAGTTTTATTCTGTGAATATATGTTTCTCAAACAAGTTTCCCGATTAGTTTAGTAGGCCACATGTTGACACTTAAGAAAAGGATGAACATGTGGATATGGCTTAGCTAGAGGAAGTGATATATGATTTTATATATATATATATATATATATTTGCTAATTCACACTTAAATGATTTGTTAGGCCAAACTGTGTGCACATGACAATTAATGATTGTGATAGCTGAAATAAATAGAATGCATGTGAAAATGAAAAATAAGCAATGCTAACAAAAGATAACAAGATATAATGTAAGTTGGAGACTTGCTCCTACTCCACATCCTATGACATATCCGGTACATCACCATTAAATAAAATCCACTAAAACACCAAATAAATTCCATTAAAACATTTTTTTAAATGAGATAGTAGCTAGGCCTCCTCATTTACAAATGAGGATGAAATGATAATGATGATGAAACCTTGATCGATCGATAGGATTTTTGCAAGTTAGCTTAACCCAACAAAGGGATTTCTACAAGGTAGAAAGCTTATGAGCTTATGAAAACTCTCAACAATAAACAAATATAAAATTTGAGAACTCAAACAATATGTCACATCTCTCCCTATGAAATGAAAATAAAGAATAAGGGAGAGACAACTATTACTAAAAAGCTTGAAGGAATGAATTAGAGCGTTGAAATGAACTCAAGCTCTTGGATATGATTTGGGCACTTGATCGTACTGAAGCACAATCAAAATACTCTTTAAATTGTATGGATCAATTCCTAAATCAAATTCAACAAGTTTTATACACCTTGGTCTAACTTTCACTGACAAAAGGATGAAAAAGACAACTCCAGTTGACTACCAAGCTGTTTCAGTTGATTGAACCATTTAAAAATTAAATGTCGGAACTTGAAACCAATACTATCATTTTGATCAACTCAAAAGGGTGCCAATTGATTTGTCATCTTACAATCAACTGCATGTCATCCACATTTACCCTCAAATAGAACCCTTTTGTTACTTGAAACCATGATGCCAATCAACAATGTTATTCATGTCGACTAGGACTAACATTCCAATCAATTGACACAGTTTGGGCAACCTCTTAGTCAACTTACGAACCTTGTAAACTGCTCTGAAATTTGACCTAAGCTGTTTATAAAAATTTGAGTTGAGAACATCATTAAGTCAAACTAACATTTAACCCTGCCACTAGTCAAGTCTTGAAAGTCGAACTTAACTCCCTACAGTGATACTTTAAATTGAATGTTCACGAGGGACTCCAACTCAATGATTTTGTTAAGTTACAAGACATTGAAAATAAATAAGCTCTAGGTAATTATACACTCCACCTAGATTGTCATATATCAGCACATCATCTACCAAAGAGAAACCAAGATACAATATAAGTTCATTTGGTCTTTGGGTCGATGACAAGCATTTCTGCTTGAAAATCATTCTACAGCTCTTCACGGCTCCACTCACATACAAGTGCTACCAAGCCAAGCATTCATTAGGATTTTTGAGTATGATAACACTTGAAAATTGTCTTACTTGCACACTTGTGGTCAAACTTATCAAATCGCATTTTTTAAGTTAAATGCATTGGTCAAACATCAAAATGATTATTGCTAATCACAAAGGAGAAACCAACATAATATGGTTTTAAAGAGCCACCATTTGAACCCCTCGGGGCACGATGCGATGGTAATAGGTGGGACGGGCTTCCCATGCAATGAGGGTTCGAAACCCTCGCCCGACACATCATACACCTGCGGTGTTCGAATTACTTGTGATGCTAGGCTATCCGCCTGAACCCATCTACACTTTCCGGATTTACCGTGGTGGCCGGTGGGAAACTTCTGTAAGATAGTCACTTCTAGGATTAGTCAGATCGCAAGAGCGGGATATTTGGATTACAAAAAAAAAAGAGCCACCATTTGAGTTACATAGCTTAGGTAGAGTTTGAAGGGCCTGCATGATGGTCGTATATGCAATCTATGTAAGCAATAAAAAAAAACCTTATTTGATTCATTTAAACTGACTTAATGTTTTTGTTTTTTTAAATGATAAATTTTTTTAGATATCAATATAAACATTTTTATATTTTAATATTGACTGTAAAAGCCTCTGCCTCTGCCTCTATATGCAGTAGGTCAACTGCATACTGCTTCTGTACACCTTTTAGAACCTTTGCAAAGAGTGAAGTACAAAGATTATTCATATTTATAATTTTTCTCAACACATGCAATTTTATAATAAATTGTTTTAAATAATTTGAGTCTTTTGATAAATTCTAATCTATACTATCAGACTTTTAGAAACCTTAGGTTTTGTTAATGATAGGAAGCTATGTGTCCATTGGCCCTACATAGACAAGTGTGGTGTGCAGTGTTTTATTATATAAATATAAATTGGTCTCTTTTCAAATAGTTCGAGCTTTTAGGAGAAGCAGGTTGTACCTCTTAGTCATGATGGCTTGTTGAAGGTAGGAGGCTCCAACCCATTTTGAGATCTACTTGGTGATGTTAGTTAGAGTTGTTCTTCAGAAATCGTCACGTGCATTCCAATGAACAAAGAGTTCCATTTTCAACCCATTGTAACTAATTTATGCATTTTTTGTTTGAAAATGCAAAAAGGAATTCATGGTAAAGTTTCTTTAATACTTGTGAAATTTCTTTTCGAATGATGATGGGTCAGTAATTATTTCAGTATCTTTTCCATAACAATGGGTCAGTAACTATTTCATTATCTTTTTTGTAACAATAGGTAGTCTTCCACATGGTTTTTATTAAGATGTTAACTTGTAATCCAAAAATGAAATAAACAATGAAACTATCTGAGCTTTAACTTTCCATGTTCTTAAACCAGTAAGCTTCAGAAATCTTCAGGATATGTCTCTAATCTTCCACCACGTTCTGGAAGGATCTTGCCTCCACCCATGAATACCTTATGCAGAAGTAGCAGTACTGTGAAAAAAGATCAGGTACAATTTCTGTCTGAGGTAACTTTTTAAATAAAAAATCAAGTTGTTGGTATAGTTCTCTTTAGACCTTTGCTAGTTCTTAACCCTTGTAATTTTTTTAAAATCAATTTCTGATGCTAACTTTTAAATATCTACTTCCTTGTCAAGAAACATTGTGATAATGGCAGAAAGATCACAGAGAAAGATGACAGAAAGCACGGCGCCCTTCTATCTACAGCTTCATGGTATATAACTGTGAAATACTCTATTCCTTTCTTTGTTGTAAATATGAAAAGCTGTGGTCATAATTTCCCACAGGGAGTCAACTTCCACATCTGGTAGGCTATCATATGCTAGTGTCACAGCACTAAAAGGACCAATTAACCACTCTGCTGTGCCAAAAAATTTCATCATGAAACCCAATGATGGGGATAGAGTTTCTGCAGTTTTTCAAAATACAGATCAAAGTGATGAGCAACTGTCTACTTCAAATTCCATTAAAGTTGGAAATAGACTTGTTAAAAGCTATAAATCATTTGAACATCATACGTCTACTGAACTTGCAGAACATAAAAGATTTCAAAATTTTAGTGCAAGTGATCAGGCCAGCATTGTTTTAGAAAGAACAGAAGGTGGATTATATTCTGATAATTTTTGTAACGAATTTCAGAAAATCAGAGAAGTTCCAATCACTATGAATTTCAACACACTAAGCCACCAACCACATGTAGCTTCTCAAAATGACTTCATGAGATGCCCTAGGATGGACACAACTGACCTGAATGCATATCACGTCTTTTCTTCATCAGTTAATAGTAGCAATCAGGGCCAGAACAATGTTTGTAGAGTTAGGAGTGGTTCAGCTTCTGCGGATTTTTTGGTTACATCATCCTTACAGGATGCTCCTATATCCGACCTTCAAGCAGTATCTCATAGTTCATATCAGGAGAGATTAAGTGGATGTTTAAACTCAAATTTGACACAGTCATTTATCAAGTCCAATTCTTCAATAGGTTATGGAAACAGGTATTCTATTTCTACTAAAATCACAGGAAACTCCAAAATCTCGAGTTGTGGTGCTTTTGCACATTCAGCATTTTCAGATGTTGGCATTAGTTCCTTTCCCCATAACCAAGGGAAATTACAAAAAGAATCTAGTGCCAGTGAAGATTTTGTCTCTGGAAGCTCACAGCATCAATCTGACAGGTCTTTTTTCTTGGGCGAGAGTAACATTTACAGAAATGTTACAGATTTGCTGGAAGATAGTAAATTATCAGATGAAGCAGGCAAATGTTGGGAAGAGTATGACATGGTCTCTGATATGTTGTCTCTCAATCTAGCTCATGTTGATCACATAGTAGGTCCTCTTGCTAAATGTGCTGACTATGTTAAAGATGACTACCCTTTCATATGTGAGACAGAGGCTTCTTTCAATCCCAGCATGAATCATGATATGTTAAAGCCATGTTTTGCTGATTCTAGCATTTTGAATGTGGAAAACTATATCTTTCAAGGTAATCTGCAGGAAAATAATGCAACTCATTTATATACTCATTCAAACAAAGGTTTATCTGTCCCACATTTCTCTGAATGCATGTCCTTGTCTGCCAAAAGCCAAGATCACCATAATGTTTCTTTTGATGAGATGTCAAATGAATCAAACATACTCTTCAGTTCATATCAATCAGGTGAATTGATTTTCATTTCTCATTTTGGAATTTTCTTTCCCTTAGACATTCAAGGTTTTAAAGTCAAACTAGTCTTATTCAATGCTCATGAATTAAACATACTCTTCAGCTCATATCAATCAGGTGAATTGATTTTCATTTCTCATTTTGGAAATTTCTTTCCCTTAGACATTCAAGGTTTTAAAGTCAAACTAGTCTTATTCAATGCTCATGATCATCAAATTCCTTTATATATTTTTTTTGGTAATTTGTAAACTTGTTCCAAAAGTGACAATTAAAACAAAGATTGCCAAATGTTTCACCATATGTTGCTCAGAGTAGATTGTCATCTAGAATATGAGATGGCCATCAAGTAGGATTCTGGTAAGTATTTTACATGCACTGGTAGCTTTTGAGCATTTGACCGAGTGTGCATCCAAGCTTTGTCATCAGTGCAATAGTTACTTGGATGCATGAGTTGGCTTTTTGCTTGACACTTTTCTCCCCGCTTCGGTCCTTTTGGATGGACCTATTATTCATCTTTCAAATTTAACAGGCCAGAATATTAGTTTCAAGGTTTTTGGTTTCATGTTGTGACCAGGATATATATTTTTTCTTGGCTCTATGTATTACTTCTATTTTTAGATGGTTGATGCTTACTATGAATGACAAGTTTAGTAATCTAACTGGTCACATCCTATCTTTCTAGTGTCTTGGATTGGATTATGCTTTCAGCAGCCATATTTTGGTCTGACACCAAGGGTTTAAATACTGGACTGATACTGCTTTTGCCATAAAAAATTCAATGAAAGGAAAAAGAATAACATTTGATACCCAGCTACATAATCCAATGACTCCAATCTA
Source organism: Zingiber zerumbet (assembly GCA_037833815.1). Classification (NCBI taxonomy): domain Eukaryota; kingdom Viridiplantae; phylum Streptophyta; class Magnoliopsida; order Zingiberales; family Zingiberaceae; genus Zingiber; species Zingiber zerumbet. Next base: position 4,045,362 of record JBBMJZ010413099.1, on the reverse strand, counting down.
CTCCCTTGGCTAGACGTGTAGACTCCATTAGTATGTACTGGAGTAATTATCTTCTGAGCCATACATCACACCAGTCTAATGTTATGCAATGATTGGATTGTCAGAAATTTTAAAAACTCTCCTGTAAGTTGAAAGATAAACAAAGTCAATGCATCTTCATTGCAGATCTTAGGTTAGTAAATTGATGAACACACAAAATTGAAGATTGCATAGTCCTGATTAGCTCTGCTTTAGATGAGTATTGTCTTGTTTGAATAGTTGCCACAAGTTAATTAGATTAAACTAAGTTCTGTGATGCTGAAAGTGTTCTTTTGGCACGTACCATGCCAGAAGTGTTTGACAAGTGTTCTTCCTATTTTTTGCTGAGTTAATGATCTGTTATTAGATACCTCCATAATTAGTTCTAAGATAGTATGATTTACATCTGGATTATTTAGAAACATCTAGGTTAACTCTCCATTTATATATACTCAATATGTCCCTGTATGTTTGCATACTACCTAATGATCTAGGTTAACTCTCCATTTATATACTCAATATGTCCCTGTATGTTTGCATACTACCTAATGTGCCTGATTTTGCCTAGGTTGATTTATCTTTCTTTTGAATCTTCTATGAGTGCAAATATCTCATTCATCTTAAACAATTTAATAGTTGCATGCTTGGAATTTTGACTTGCATGTTTATATTTGCTATAGCAAAATAATTAAAACTATATAACGTAGTGGTAATTGCATGCATTTTTCATTCTTTTAAGCTATCTATGATTTGGCAGGTTCCACTTCAAAGTTGAAGGGATCTCAATTTTCTGCATTTCCTGCTCTAATTAGATCAATCCCTGATATTCCTACTGATGTTGCAGATTACTCAAATCCACAGTATTATGCTACCGCACAGTTTTCAGGTGGGAACATGTTGCAGTCATCTCAGCTGATTTCTCCTGATTGTGGCTCAAGCACGGTTGGGTTTGCCAAAGGTAATCAACTGCCAGAATTAAGAAATTTATCTGAGAAATCAGTCATATTAGCAAATAAGAACAGATCAGCAATCTTAGATAGCACTTATCAGCAAAATGTAATGAATGATTACGATTTTCTGTGGGGACCTCGTACTGTCGACAATTATACTGCCAGAGAGTCCATGGATTCAAAAGGAAATTTGTCAGATATTCTAAATAGATTTCTTCCCGGATCAAAATATCAGCCTCCGAAATAAAGAATGATCACTTTGACAGTTTGACAGGCTACAGGTGTAGTAGCCGCTGATGATGCTTTTCTATAGACATCCGGAGGCTTTGCTCCATAGTCGACGATCGACAGAGGCTTCATCTTCTAATACTGTAATACTTGGTGTCATTCTCAGATGTTTTGTTAGTGTGAGGCTGACGTCAGTTTCTTCTAAAGTTACTGGTGGTGTCTACAATCACTTTCTTGGCATGCTTGTTCGTTTCCCTTGTTTAGTTTCCTTACTCATTGGTCTACCCTCAATAGGTTCTACATTTACTGATACTTGTATGTAGACATTCTTGGATCTGGAAAATACTCTGGTGAAAAATGACATCAAAAGTTCAGGATCATGACTTAAAAGGCTCACTTAGATTTTCCATCTTAGCATATTGTAGCTCAAATCCAATTTGGTTTCCTTCAACCTCCAACTTTAGTTGAGTCTGTTAAATCTCTGTTAGATTGAAAAGAGGAACACAATCGGGACTAGCTTTGATGAACGAAAACCATTGACATGTGTAAGCTACCTTTTCTTGAGTCGGTAAACTCTCCGTTCAATTTGACTTCCAATTGCAATCCAACTCACTCGGAGGTTGTTCTTAACAGTACAGTATCCATTTGAATTAATTAACGTCCATGCTATATACAGGTTTGCACTATAACTTCAATTTTTCCGTGTAATTTCTCTCACTATTATCATCTCTTCAGCGATGCGAGCAGTATTGGTTTGCAGTCAAACTCAACATTTCACATTTAAATCTTTCCTCGCGCGGTCTTATGTTCTTCATTCTTCCCTCGAGCTTTAAATAAAGGCAAACAGCCAGCGGGAACGTCTGGAATGAAGGGAAAAAAATTCCACTCTTTTTAATCAACAATGTTTAGAGGGCGTTTGGTTTAGTGCGTTTTCATTTTTATTTTTTGAAAAATACGTGTTTTCTAGAAAACAGAAAATAATTTTTTATTATTCTTTATTTTTCTAGAAAACGCTAGTTATTTTTTTTAGAAAACGTACGTAAAAAATCTAAATCAAATACCATTTTTTGAAAAACGTACGTTTTTCAGAAAATGAAAACAAAAAACACACGTACCAAACACCTTCCTACCATTGATTATGATTAGATAAAAACATGCAACATCCAACACAGTAATTTGCAACAATATTTTAATGAGTACTAATATTCTCCTTCACATTCTATTTTAAATTTTGTCCTAGAATATTGAGTTTTACCTTTTTAATTTATTAAACAAAAATAAAATATTCCATTTCCAAATATGTGACCTTCGACCAGCCGATCTTGCTTCACTACAAAATCTTAGTCACACAAATATATGTATGGGTAGCTTATATGACACAATTTACTCTTAAAGAATTAATCCTTGGTAATTATTCAGCAAATGTGATCAAGAATATTAATTAATGATTCTTGTAATGCCTTCATTTTAATTAATTAATTTATATTGACATTAGGGATTTCATTTGGATGCCTAACACTTAGGATCAAATTGCAAGGAGTTGGCAAAAAAAAAAAAAAATGCAATACACGACCATATTATATTGTATGCATTTAATTTTAAGCTAGACGAACTCATCAGAGAAAAAATAAATGATCTAGACGATCTTATTCCACAAATAGAATACATAAGCAAGCTGAATCAGTGATCGTAAAGGCCTTGAAACAAGTACTTGAAAGATCTCACTCCAATGTTCTAAGTGACATGGTCAGATCTAAAGTACTCAGCCCCAGAGCGGCCTTCTCGCTGCTATCTATCTCTATCAACTGCATCCCAAGAGGTTTCATGTCTACTTTTCCTTTCTTATGAAGTATCGAAGTACCCGGAGGAGAGAGCGATAGTGACAGCTCCTCTTCTTCATCATGCACCTTCTTCACCTTCGTGCTCAGCTGCAAGTCCAATGGATCGTCGACCGCCATGCATGCAGCCACCTTCTTTGAACATATCCTAGACATTTCTTGCTCAAACTAGTAATTAAGAAAGTCGAAATTAATACAGATGGCAACATGATCAGAAGATATATAGTTAAACATGTTCAGTGATATAATATTGAGTTTGGTTCCTACCTCAAAATGCATCTCATGCACGAATCGCCCTTTTCTGGGGACTTGATCCTTGGAAGAAAGGCAACTCCGTTCCGATGCCCATTCCTGGTGTCTGTTAAATGTGAGATATATATATAGAGTTTTTTTAAATTGTAGAGCATACATACACAAACTGTCACTGGAGCAAACCCCTGCGGCTGGTAGAGCGATCGACCAACGTCGTCGACGACGTACAAGTGAGCAGCACTGGTTCGATGGGCGCTCGAGAATCTCATGAAGGGCTGCAAAATTGAGTTTGTTCGTGGGTAGCACGACACCTCATGGCCGAGACCTTCTTCTCTCCGACGCAAATCCACGGATGACTTACGTCGTCGACCAGTTCCATCAAGTTTTCTGCTCCGATACATCTAAAATAATTAACAGGATCAAATTAACAGCTGGAAAATTAAAATCTATCAAGTGAAGCAATTAAAAGAAAAGAAGACAAAAAATAAAAAACCATTTAAAATTGGAAAGTTGAAAAGTAGTACATGTCTCAGCTGTACGATGGAATTAGCTAGCTAGTACCTGTAGATGGCTCTTCACATGAGCGATGCTGAGCCCTCTCACATTCATCAGCTGAAGAACCATCTTTGGCGTCGCCTCTGCACCATTCATTCATCTATCCCAAAGTTAAAATGTATTCCTCGTTTAATCGATCGATGCAAGTTGAGAGTAGTCATCAATTACAAGAAGTACTAATTAGAGGGCAAACAGCAAGGCGTTAATTAATTATATATATAAAAATTACTTTCTCGGCCACCGAGCCTCTTGACGGCGTCGACGAAGGCGAGGTGGAGATCCGGCGTCCAACTCAACCTCGGCATCTTGGACCGTACGTACTGCCTGACTGTCGTCGTCGTCGTCGTGCCTCCTCTTTCGTTGCAACTCCCTTCCGATCTCGAGCGGTTTCCTTCTCCTCCCGCCTGGCTCTCAGTCTCGTCGTCCTCAGCTTCCTCCACATCCACCATCACCTCCTCCTTCCTCTCTTTCTCTTCCGCCATGTCGCTCTCCACTTCCTTCTACGCAAGCATATATAGACAAGCAATGAATTGAAATAGCCAAGGACGAGAGGGAATCAATAAGTAGTAGCCGAGGCAATAAAAACAAATTAAGAAGAATGATTGCCTTAGGAAGGAAGGAAGGAAGGAAGGAGACTTAAGTTTCAAGATGATATCAGTAATATGAATCCGACTTTTGCTGCGGGGAGAAGGGATCAGTAACAGTGCATTGAAAGGTCAAATTGGAAAGGTGAGGGAAAAGAAGGGCCAGTCAACAGTTCGCTGCTCTGCATTACTGTTTTATGAGATGAGAAAAGACAAAGTAAGATATGGACACTTGTGAGCAGCGTGCCTAAACGTTTTTCCGACCGGAGCTATATATTAATTAATTCCAGAAAACAAGATGCAGAAAAACATTGTATCTACATGTATGCTGAAGGGCATCTCGAGGTTCTGACAGAGGTCCGTTAAATAAAAAAAAAATTAAAGAAAAAACTATAAGCAGTATAGACGTAAGGTTTAAGATTTATAGTTTGAAAATGATAGTGAAATTTTAAATCTATTTTTTTTTTATCTAAAATTAATAATAGGACTGACTCCAATAATGTAAAAAAAGTTAATAATGTAGGGTTTATAAAAAAAAAGTTATAGGAAGATTTTTTTTTTATTGTGAAGTGGTGGGTACATTTTTATATTTTTAATATGATATTAAAGTGACATATTGGATACTATAAAAAAAAAACTCATATATAGTTCTAACCATTAGAGATATCTTAACTCATATCATTTTATATTAAATGCTTAGATTTAAACAAATAAATCTAATCTTCCTATTGCTCTCTATGTGAGATCGATTGTAAATAAATCGACCGTTTATGAATAAGTTTGATGTTTGATTTGGTAAAACTTATTTATATTTGTTCAATATACACAAGATTAATTAAATGAACAAACTTGATGCACAATTCGTTATACTAAATGAACAAGTTTGAACACATATATATTAAGTTTGTTAATGTTTGTGAACAGCACTCGTGAATAATGATTGTGAACTATGTTCATCAATAAAACTCTATCAACATATTAAATAAAAAAAAATCAAAATCAAATAAGTTTATATTATCAAACTTAATAATCAACTAAACACGTTTAAAATATAAAAGTGTTGACGGGTGATTCATATTTGGATAACGACCAATGCAATCATTGTCATGGAAGAAAAATCTGTTAAGTTTTTTTATAATAAAATTCTATTACGATTTTATATAACAGAATTCTATTACGATTTTTTATAACAGAATTTTGTTACAATTTTTCATAACATAATTCTGTTGTGATTTTTTATAACAGAATTTTGTTACAATTTTACTGTATTTGGGGTTTATATACTATATATATATAGGGATCATTATAAACCTATTGTACAAACACAAGAATCATTTAATGTGATTCTCTTGTGTAGAGAGAATTCTATTAAAGCTTCGGCCGTTTTGTAGAATAGGCATGTTGCCAAACCACGGTAATTCTTATTCTTTCTCTTTCTCTTCCTCTTCCTCGTGTTTTGTGTCTTTATCTTGTTGCTTTGAGCGATCTCTTTCTTTCTTCCTCTTCTTCCGTATTGGAGGTTGAGAGGTATTGTTCCTTCTTTATATAACAAAAAGTTTCAAAGAATCAAACAACCTTAAATTATGAGCTAGATAATATCTAAATGAATCAAGCCATAATCTTAAACTAACATCAAGATCCTTAAAAAAAAAAAAACTAAGCCAAATTAAAATAATTATTTCAACAACTTATTCTATTTTAGAATTGTCTTATCAAACAAAGTTAATATCATAAGACTTAACTGGGTTACCGTACGTCTTATTTCTTATCTCTCTCGATATGTTTTAACAAGTAGTAGAGTCTGGGATATTTATTATTTTATCATTATTTTTCTTTTTTCTTTGAACATGCTGCTTTTTGACAACCTAACACCGCTCACAGTCTCATAAAAAGTTATCGAATACAATTATCACACAAGATTGTAATTCAGATATCCCCACATGAAAAGTTATCTAATGGTACGAAAACACTTCATATTTCATGGTCAAACACTTAAACTAGTTACGATTTCATATCCATCTCATTTGGTATAGTTAATTTTTCTACTTACGTAAACCTTTCCACTTTCTGAATTTTAATCAATTTAATATCATTTCAATGACATAATTAACTTCTATCACACAATTTGTCAATCTTATCACCATTATTAATTGGAAATTTCTCAATTGGTGCACCCAAAGTTTGGGATTACCAGAAAGTTCACCGAACTTTGGGATTACCCAAATGACACTTTATTCCAATTTTACCTCTATGTGTTGATTAATTTATTCTTCTCTTTTCTCTCTTCTTTGTATATAATAATTTTTTTCTCTTCTCTTTCATCTTAAATTAAATTAAAAATTTCTCTCTCCTATGCGTGCGTGCAACAACCATTATGATGTTTACTTTTAAAAATTAGTACCACAACGATTTTATGTGTTAAACTATGACGTTAATTTTTTAAAACAGTAAAGAAGAACATATTTGAACTCCGGAGCACTCTAAAAATCTATAGGAGTTGGAATGCATTCAGTCGGAATTATCTAGGTCCATTAATAAGATTTGATTGAAATCCATTGATGGACCTAAGAGTTTTAAATTTTTGAAATGTTGACATGTAATGGAAGAGAGTAGTACAGTGAAGGTATTTATGATGCCCATGTTTAGTTTTGATATCCCTATGATAAGTTATGTGTATGTGTTAATTATCTTAAAGCTATAAACTTTGAAAATTTTTTAATTACTGTTGTTAATAACTTCAAGTTGATATCTCTAGCACATATAGATTCTGGGGTACTTCAAAATTTGTAGCGCTTAGAATGAATCTAATTAGAGATCTCTAGCTCCATTAATGAGTTTTAATTAAAACCCATTAATGGACTTGAAAAGATTTTGAACAATATTTTTTGGGCTTGAAACTAAGCTGTTACGAGTTTTACCTTATAACAAATGTGGATCTCTAAACAAGCTTTTATTTAAACCAAAGAGCTGATGGTACAATCGTCCTTATGTCAAAGTTGACCAGTTTAATTAAGTTCGAGTTGTCTTGAGCTTGAGTTTCAATATTTAACAATATGTAAGAGAGAAGTCAAGTAGGTCAAGGGAGGACCAGATACCTGTCCAGAAAAGTCTTAACTAGGGTTTAGGCAACGAGAAGTCCTAACTGAAGTTAGGCAACGGGAAGTCCTAACTAGAGGTTAGACAATGGAAAGTCCTAACTTAAGGTTAGGCAATGAGATGTCCTAATTGGAGGTTAGACAATAGAAAATCCTAACTAGGGGCCAGGAAACTAAATAACCTTAGCAAATGATGCTAAGCAGTGGAAGTCCTAGCGGAGCTAGGCAGTGGAGACTTACTTGGAAATTAGGCAATAGTAAAGCTCTAGTGCGTGAAGCTAAGTAGTGGAAGTCCTAGAAGAGCTAAGTAGTGAGTGAAGACCTAGTTGGGAACTAGGCAGTGGAAAAGCCTTAGTGAGTAAAGCTAAGCAGTAGAAGTTTAGCTAAGCTAGGCAATGAAGACTTAGTTGCAAACTAGGTAACAAAAAATCCTAGTGGATGAAGCTAGTCAGTGGAAGTCCAGCGAGGCTAGATCTAGTTGGGAACTAAGTAATAGAAGTCTTAGCATGGCTAGGAAGGGAAAAATCCAAGTTGGTCAAAGGTTAACCGAACACTTGGTGATTAAAAGTTCAATGAAAAATTGTCACGAGATGGAAAGTCTATGTGGGTTAAGGATTGATTAAACATTTGATGAAGAAGCCATGGTAGATCAAGGTTGACCAGAAGTTGGGCAAATGAACCCTAAACTTGGATTAAGGGAGTTAGAGTTGGATAATCAATTAGGGCAATCAATTGGCTCAAGTAATCAATTAGGGCAATCGATTGGGGCAATCGATTGGGAGGTCTTCGCGAAGCATAGTAGGTTTCTGAATCAATTAAGTAATCATTTACCTTAAGGCCAATCAATTAGGTCAGTTGATTAGGTAATGTTTTCGCGAGAGTATAGAAATGATTGGCTAATTGATTCAACATGCTAAATGATTAGGGTAATCGATTGGGGAGGTTTCGGAAGCTAACAGAAGGTTGTTGAATCAATTGAGCTAATGATTTGGAGTATTTTCTCGTGAGAATAGAAGCTTCAAAAATTTATTGGCTCAATGTTGAATTGATTGATATGACTCATCAATCGATTAGATGGACAAAAAGAGTTGTTCTACATGTTTTGAATGGTCAAATGATGTGGTAGTCAATTAAGGGAAAGCCTAATCAATTAGGAGGCATTTTCTAGCTCGAGAGAAGCTCTAGAAAAAGGGGTTTCACAAGGTGTTCAAGCTGCCAAGTCTTGGTGATTCTAGAGCAAAGTGCTATTACATTTTTGAGTCAACAAGAGACATTTTCGACTAACAAGAAATCAAGAGCAAGGTGTTTATTGTATTTGTATTTGATTTCTTGTTCTTGTTGTATTTTTGTGTTCTCTTTTTGTATTCTCATGCTTGAGCTTATGCAAGGCTTCTCCACCTCGGAGAAGGAGGTTTTCATAGTACATCTATGAGAGTGAGGTATAAGAACCTACCCTTGGGAGGGGAACTGTTAGATTTTGAGGGATGTTCTAAGACAATCGTCTTATAATTTTACTATTTATTTGATAAATATAGATTTACTATTTGAGTGTATATTATATGCTCGAATAGTCTTAAACTTATTTACTGAATGTTCGTAATACAATTCATAGCATGAGAGAATTTGTGATTGGATCATAATTTGTGATTATCTCTACATGTGCAATTATTAAAGTATTGGAATTTTCCTAGTCGTTGAATTGGTGCATTCAGATATCATTAATTCTGTAAGACTAGCACAGGTTATACTCCTTAGTTTGACCAAGCAGCTGTTTCTTTCTAGCTGGAGACATTAGAATGTCGAGATTTAAACGTGCATACTAGTTATGGTAACTAGTTCATTAGAGTAACTTGTTGTAAGATTTCATATGGTTCTCTACATATATAGATATATTTGTGAAGTTTTTACTGTAGCTCGAGTGTAATTTTCCTTCAACTTAAGGTATACAAGTCATCTTGGTCATGGAGATTTATACTTTGACATTTTAAGCAAACATCTCTTGGAGGCGTGGACCCGAGATAATTGAGTATAAGTCGAAGTGCCTGAAGGTGTTTGGATATCCCATAGAGGGTTCACCACTCTTTGCGAGGAGACGTATACCTTATGACCACTCGTTAGAATTATTACTCAAAGTCTTTGGCCAAAGCATCATATGTTAGGAGTATGAGACTTTTATACACATGTACGAGTAATTTGAATCCGTAGAATGAGGAAGTATTACTTGAGCTAGGTGTGACGTAGTCAGCCTAGTGGGGGCAGACACATAGACCATGCCCTAAACTAAGTAGGTATAATACGAGTGAAAGGAATAAGACATGACTCATTATAACTGCTGAATGGTTCAGAATTAGTTTTGAGATTGACTATAATTTTTTAGCTAATTGGGGATCATGATGTACTACTGGGTACCACTCATGATCGTTTTATAATTAAGTAGTTAATTATGGATGACCAAAATAAATCGGGAACCTATTAGGTCATACTCACTATGAGTCTCTAAAATACATAAAATAAGTTAGAGAATAGGATTCTCATATTAAAAGGTAAATATTTGGTTGGACTATACATAAGATAAATATGGAAATATTTGTCGGAACAGAAGCGCAGATGAGCCACATTTCTTATGAAAGAGTTGGACCTTATTTAGTTTAGTCATGAACCAATTTAGTTTATCCATGAACCAACTTGATTTAGTTGTGAACTAAACAAAGGGGTTAATGGACTAATTTTTGGTTAAGGCATAATGGGTTGGATTTGGACTTTTTAATCCAACTCATTAAAGAGGATTATATATTGACATGGTTAAGAGAGAATTAATATACAATTCATTATTGGCTTCATTAGGTTTTAGAAATCTAAACCCAATATTTCTCATTCCCTCTCCCTCTCTCTTGCCACCAGTCACAACAAGAGGGTCTCCTCTTGTTGCCGTGAGCCACCCAAAGAAAGAAGATCTTCTTTTTGCTTCTTCTTCCTCTTCTTGATCCTTTTCATTCGCTCGTGGCTAGTACCTTCTGAAGGTGAAGCTTGTTCTCTTGGAGTTATCTTGAAGAGCTCAGAGTGGATATGAATAGAGGCGAGGTTCGATAACGTCGCAAAAAGTTGATGCCCTTTTCGTTAAGGCTGGAATTTTTTACAAAATTCCCGACCCTTCCCGACTCCCAACCCATTCCCGTCCCGAATTTTTCTCGACCCGAATCTTTCCCGACCCAAGTGGTCGGGATTTTTCCCGACCTGACTAAAATCGGGAAAAGGATCGGGTACACAAGTTCTACCCGACGGGCTTCCCGACCCGACCTGAATATATTAATAATATTTTTTAATTCAACTTTTTTTTTAAAAAAAATAATATAAAAAATTAGGTTTAAAAATTAAAATATCAAACTTTAACTGAAGTATGATTTTAAAAAAACACAAAGAGAAAAATAGACACACGTTAAACTATTAAAGTTATTTTTCTGTCGTTCACTAACTCACTTAGCATCTCAAACTTTAGTTAAAGAACATTAAACTAGGGAACAACCCTAGTTTTCTGCCGCCACACGTGAATCTGCCGTTCGCCGTTCACCCTTCGCTCGTTCACCATTCACCCTTCGTCCTTGGCTCCTCGCCCTCGTGGTCTCGCCCTCGCCCTTCGCCCTCGCTCTCGCGGTCTCGCCCTAGCCCTTCGCCCTCGCCCTCGCGTCTCGCCCTCGCCCTTCGCCCTCACCCTCATGGTCTGGCCCTCGCCCTCGCCCTCGTGTTTGCGGTCTCGCCCTCGCCCTTCACCCTTCGCCGATTTATTCCATTGGAACCCTAGCCCATGCCCACACGGCAACACCTCCTTTAGCGACAGTCGCTTTCCGACAGTTAGCAGGCACCTTCAGCGGTAAGCTATAGTGAATAGGGATGTAATTTCTAGTTGTTCATTGTGATATGTTCAATAAGTATAAATGGATCCTGGGGTAATTTTTGCTTATAGTTATCAGATTGCCTGTGGCTGTGGATTTTGGTCCTAGTCTCCTAGATCATGTTGAATTTTGTATGGTTATGGTAGTTTATAGAAATATCTAGGTCAATTTTTTTTGTTATTGTATGACTAGTGTTCAAGTTACTAGCATGAGTATTACTGTAATAACTTATGTTTGATGTTGTT
>JBBMJZ010413099.1:4015022-4025780 GCA_037833815.1 Zingiber zerumbet | reverse complement strand
GTCCCACCTTCATTTCCCCAAACCAAGCACAGGTTTCATTCCATTCCCATTCCAAACCCCCCAAACAAGCACCCCCTAAGTTGTTGGGTCCGAGTGCCCGGAGGCGTTCCGGACGCCCCGAGCCCGGGCACCTTGGACAGGTCCTGGCGCCCCGAACTAGGTTGGGGCACCCTAGATCGTAAAGTCAACATTTTGTCGACTTTTGGTCTTGGTCTTCCACTCTGGTTCCGCTCGCATTGGTTCGGGTCTTCCACTGCAACTCCGCTCGCTTGGGTGATCTCGGTCATCCGGAATAGGGCTCACTCCAACCCGACTCTCGACCTTCTCGAGCAAACTTCCACTCTGGCTTCCCGTCCCTCAGAAACGTCATGTACCTCCTTCTCGTTTACCCGCATATTCTTCCACAGCACCTCATCCCTCGGACGCACTGAGCCCATCGACTCTCTTTCGTGTCGTCCTTCTCACTAGCTGTGTCTTTCACTTGACTTCCTATGCTCTTAAGTTCCTACACACTTAGACACAAGGGTTAAACCACAACAGGACTTAACTTTACTTGGTTGATCACATCAAAATTATCACAGGATACTTACAATCTCTCCTTTTTTGATATAAACAAACCCAAGTTAAGTTACGGTAAAGCATAAACGAACAAAATAACAATTTTAAAATTCGCAAGTAAACAAAAAAGATTGTACAAAATTGTACTACCCTCCCTCTAAACTTAATTTACTTCCCCCTTTTGATCACATTAAAAATGTGGTACTTTAAAAATGCTACTTGAAAAATTTTAAAAAGTCTAAGGGAAAACTCCAGAAAAATATAAAAATTTAAACTTCGAAAAATTTAGATTTATAAATGAATTTTTTAAAAAGAGATTTAACATATATAAGGCAGAAAAAAAATTCCATATAAGGTTGGAATTAAGCATAAATAATGTCTTTTCCAAAAAAAAATTATACAAGTAAAAAAAATGCTTAAAACAAACTTCTATATCAGTTAGCCAATTAAACATTTATTTCAATAATTGACTTCCAGGCTGTGGCGAGACACTAGTCCTTCTTAGATACTGGAACAACAACCAATTTTTAGATAAAGCCTTTGAAAGAAATTAAATATTTAACTTTCTCTCTAAAAGTCCAAAAAAATAATTAATCTAAGCATGTTTTTGGAACCTAATATAGGTTCCTTCCTACTGGGTTAATCAAAAATTTCCTTAGAACATATTTTCTAGATAATTTTCTAATTTTCCCCTTATAATATCTAAATTACCAATTTAATCTTTTATAGTTCCTAAAATTGGAAGCAGACAAATTTAAACATGTAGAATTTTTTAAATTTTAAATTTGATTCTTTAAATTTGTATTCTCGATTTTCAATTTTTCAAGATCCTCTATTTCTATTTTAGCTTTTTATTTTCAGTTTTAATCTTGTCAAGATCTTCTAATCGACAAGATATAGCTAATGTTGATTTTAACTCTTCATTTTCTTTTTCTAACTTACAGTAATTATTTGTTAATAGTTTTATAAATTGAAACTTGTCAGGAGGAAGAGACCGTACATAACTTACCTTGTCGATCCCACAATATGAAACTCCCCTTGAAGTGTTGCTTTCTTCCGATGTTGCTCCTCCTTCATCGATTCTCTCGATGCTCATTTCGGATGAGCTTACTTCATCTTTGTCTTCTTAGTGACTTGCCACTAGCGCAAGTCCGGCGAGGGCTTCGATCTCTAACTTGAACGACGTTTCATCCCACATCGCCTTTAGATTATACTTGGTCTGGGTTGGTTCTTATTCTTTTCTTTGTCCTTTCCCATGTCCTTGCTCTTCAATTTAGGGCAGTTGTCTTTCACATGCCCTTCTACATTGCACTAGTAGCATCTTATCTTTCTTTTTCTTTTTATACCCTGCACTTAATTAAATCTTTTAGATTTAAATAACTTTTTAAATCTACTTACCATGAATGCTGTTTCATCGTCCTCGAGAGAAGATTCAGAATCTCGTTTGTCCATCTTTGGCTTTAAGGCAATGTTGTGTTGTGGCTCCTTCTTTAGATCTGCACATCTTGTTCATAGACTTCAAAAGTTGAAACATTTCTTCTAAAGTACTTGATTCTAGATCCTTAGATATATAATAAGCATCTACAAATGATGTCATTCAGTAGTTCTAGGAAATGCGTTAAGTGCATACCTTAACGAATCTCGATTACTTACCTATTCCCCGAGATTCATGAGTCTGGTGATGAGTTTCTTTATTCTTGAGTAAAGGTGTACAACGGTTTCTCCTTCTTCTAACTTGATGTTGATGATCTTGTTCCTGAGCAGATCCTATTTAGCAAGTTTGCCTCAGAGGTCCCTTCATGTAGTTCCAAGAATTTCTCCTAGATTTCCTTGGCTGACTCGTAGGCTCCAATCCGGTTGACTTCTTAAGGTGGTAAAATTCTAAGCAGATGAAACTCTGCTTTGTCGTTTGCCATAAAGTCAACTTGCTCCTTCTTCATCCACTGATATTCTTCTTTGTCTTTCGAGGCTACAAAATCATATTTCATAATGATTAATAATTCAAAATCTATTTTAAAAAATATCTCCATATTTTTTTCCAGTTCACGAATTCCCCCTTGAACTTTGGTGAATGGATGCTCGATCCAACCATCTCGTGTGCTTCGTTCGACGGTTAGTCCTCCTGAAGCGAACCCGCTCTGATATCACTTGTTAGACCGTTGGTGGCCGGCTAGAGGGGGGGTGAATAACCCTGACAAATAAAAAGAACCTTTCTTGAATTTTCGACTTAATTGATCTAACACTTGCATAAATAAAATAAATGACTAAAAGAAAAGAGACATGAAAGAGTTACTTAGTTACAACCAGGGAGGTTATTAATCCAAGGAAGTTGGAGCTCAGTAAATAATCTCCTTCAGGCGAAGAAGCCTCTTACAGCAGTTGAAGTACTCAATTACAGAACAAAATAAAACTATAATGAATCACAAGTGTTGTGTTGAACCTTTTAGACCAGGGTTGTTTTTATAGCTCTAGTCGGGGCACCTGAAGGGTTTTAGGCGCTTGAAATGGGATAGAATTCTATTCCCGATGCAACGGTTAAACGCCACGTCAATTTGGGTAAAGTTTAGATTCCGAGCACCCGGATGGTCCGGGAGCCACGAACTGGTTCCAAGTGCCCCGACCAGGTCCAGGTGACCCGACCTGATCCGAGTACTCGGATCAAGAAAGTCAACATAGTTGACTTTTTCATCTGGGTCTTCCACTCCAGTTCCGCACACCTCGGTTCAGGTCTTCCGCTCCCGCTCCACTCGCTTGGATGATTTCAGCCATCGGAAGCAGGGCTCATCTGAACCCAACTTCCGGCCTTCTCGAGCAATCTTCCGCTACGCTTTTCGTCCCTCGAAAACACCGCACGTCTCCTTCTCAGTCGCTCGGGTACTCTTCTGCAGTACCTCGTCCCTCAGACGCACCAAGCCCGTCGTCTCTCTCCCGTGCTACCCTTCTCACTAGATGCGTCTTTTGCTCGACTTCCTGTGCTCCTAAGTTCCTGTACACTTAGACACAAGGTTAAACCCATCAGGGTCTAACCTAACTTATTTGATTACATCAAAACTACCTTGGGTTCTAACAGATTCATCCCATGTGGCTTTCAAGATCTTGTGCTTTAATCTTGTTGGTCTTTGCCCTTGTCCTTCTCCTTCTTCTTCAGTTCGGGGTAGTCGTCTTTGATGTGTCCTTCTCCTTAGCAGTTGTAGCATCAGACTTTTCTTTTGCTCCGAATGTACTTTTTCGCCTGCGACTTATTAAATTTATTAGATTTGATAAACCTATTAAACTTTCTTATCAATAATGTGGCTTTATCTTCGTTGATTGATTCTTCAAAGTCTAGATTTAGTTCACCTTTTTGGTTGGCTTTTAGAGCTATGTTGTAGGATGTCTTTTCTTCTTTATTTTATAAGCCTACACATTTTGATTCGTGAAGTTTAAAAGTGGAGAATAGATTTTCTAATGAACTAACCTCGAGGTCTTTAGATATATAGAGCGAGTCGACTATAGAGATCCACTCGGGTGTCCTAGAAAATACATTTGAAGTGTACATTAATGAATCTCGGTTCGTTACCTTTTTTCCAAGATTTGTGAGTCTGGTGATGAGTTCTTTGTGTTGGGACCTTGATGACGCTAGAGGGTGGTGAATAGTGTCTTACCCAAATTGTTCACTTCCTATAATGTTAGTTTACAGCGGAATACAAAACAAACTAACAAATAGAAAGACAAACCCAATGACATGTTGATTTAACGTGATTCGGAGATAAAACCCCTACTCCACGGCTGTTTGTAAGGTGGACGATCCCGATCCGTTGGTGGATGACTCCCTAGAAAATCTCCGGCTAGCTCACGTAGCTCCTTGTGGGTGGAGAAACCTCACCACAATTCGCACAAGCACGCTTGGGATGCTAGGGTACTTGGAAGACTACTAATAGGGGTTAACCACCTTTATTTTTCAACTTGGCCCAAGCACCCCAAGCTCTATTAAATAGAACTCGAGAGGAAAACACCAAGCTATTCTCCTGCCACTAGTTGACTGGTAAAAACACCAGTCGACTGGTCCTAAGTGGAATTCAATCGTTACAGGCTAACGACTTGATACCAGTTGACTGATGAAAGTATTAGTCGACTGCTCCACATGGGTTGATCGAATAGAGGTATTCTGTTCATTACCAGTCGACTGATGAAAACCCCAGCTGACTGCTACAGTAACTGCTATATTGAAACCCTAAACCTAGAATTTTACCCTAAGTACAATCTCTCATGCACTTGTCTTTGCCTGCACAACTTAGACCTAGCCTTCTAGCCTCCTCCATCAGCCTCGCGTCCCTCGGATGCCTCCCCATCCTTCACGTCTTGCCTTATAGAGCTTCCATCAGCCTTGTTATTGTTGTCAAGTCTTCCTTTGTCAAGGGGCCGTGTCTCCAGGACTTCATCCATTGCCAAGTCACACTTGGACTTCCGTTGCCAAGACTACATGCTTGGACTTACACCGCCAAGACTCATCTTTGGACTTTCCTCCTTTGGCAAGATCACACTTGGACTCTCTTTGCTGTACCTATATCCTGCACACTCACAATGCATGTCAAATACAACAATAAACTTAACTTAAACCTTTGCTCAGACATCAAAACCTAGGGTACCCAGATTACTCTAGCACTTTGATCCTCGAGTGCAGATGTGCAACTGTTTCACTTTCTTCCATTAGGAGGTTCATCAGTTGGTTCTGGAGTAGGTCCCGTCTCGTGAGCTTTGCTTTGAAAGTTTCTTTATATAGCTCCAGGAACTTCTCCCAAAGTTCTTTTGCTGATTCTTAATCTCGATCTGATTGACTTCTTGGGGGTGGAAGTACGCTGAGCAGGTGAAACTCGGCCTCTCCATTCGCTACGAAGTATGCTTGCTCCTTCTTAGTCCATTAGTATTTTTCTTTTTCATTTCCTTGTGGGTTTTTAGAAGCTACAAAACTATATTTTATAATTAAGAGAATTTCAAAGTTCATTTTAAAAAATACCTCCATGCGTTTCTTTCATGTCGCAAATTCTCCCTTAAACTTCGGTGGGTAAATACTCAGTCCGGCCATCGTCTCAGTGTTTCAGTCAGTGGTTAGTCCTTCTGAGGCGTTTTGGCTCTGATACCACTTGTTGGTGTAGCGGGGCCGACAAGAAGGGGGTGAATTGCCTACAAGAAAAAAGTAACCCCTTTTCATTCTTTTGATTTGATTAGCAACACAATAATAATAAACAGAATAATAAAACTAAATAATTAAAGAAAAGTAAGAGGACAATCTATTTACTGGGTTACAATCTAGGTGGTTATTAATCCAAAGCGTTGAAAAAAGCTCTACTAGAAAAAACTCCTTTGTTGAAGGTGGAGTAGCCTCTTACAGACGTTGACAACTCATAGAATGACTAAAAATTGAATACAAGACTTGTAGTTCAGTTATTGTTTCATTCCTAGCTCCAGGGGTCTTTTTATAGCCCTTGAAAAATTTTATCCAAGGGTGGAAGGCGCCTTCAATGGGGTGGAAGGTGCCTCCATCGTGGTAAATTTTATCCGTTCAAAGATAAACTTTATCTTCGCTAACAGTCACTTGGAAGGCGCCTTCAATAGCTTGGAAGGCACATTCATACTGTTCATCAAAGACGCCTTCCAAACCATGGTGCACCTTCCATATGACAGATTAGCTTCTTTGCTGATCTCTTCGCGTAGATAATTCTTCGGCTAACCGGAGTTGAGCTCATCCGAATCTAACTCCGACCTTCTCCTCGAGCAGGCTTCCTTCTCGGCTTCTCGTCTCTCGAACGCCGTGTACATCCTTCTCATCCGCCTGTATACTCTTCCGCAGCATCTCGTCTTTCAAATGCACCGAGCCCGTCGGCTCCCTTCCTGTGCTATCCTTTTCGCTAGTTACATCTTCTGATCGACTTCTTGTGTTCCTAGGCTCCTGTACACCACAACAAGATCTCACTACCATATTAAAACTACCTTAGGTACTATCAGATTACACTTATCAAAGCTTTTATGATAAATTGTGGTTTTGATCACTTTTAATACTTTGCTTCCTTGAATTCTAAAGATCTCTGCATCACTCAAATCACTAAATGAGTAGCTTTCGTGCTCCCTGCACAATCCAATTTATTACGTTAAGTCAACACAATTTATCACTATTTCCATTTCCTTCTCTAGCTCCACCATTCTTCTCAATCTCTAGAGCCCATTTCGTTCCAAAATTGCAGGAGATGTCTTTCTTCCTCCACTCTCCAACCTTTACTGCATGAGACCCATTAGGCCAAGTACAATTAATACAAACAAGATGACACATGCCTCTGATGGCTCTAGGTCAGGTTAGTTGAATCCTCTTGCAAACCGCATCTATAAAGAACTTTATCATAAATGACTAGCTCTAACTAATTACTATTCTGTTCACAGAACACTTCATAAGAAACCTTTACGGTGACTCTAGATGAAGAAACTGATGAATTTTGAGAAAAAGGCACTAATTAATGCCATTTCTCGAATACAATGCAAACTAAGGTTCCATGCTTTGACTGGTAGATCAAGAAGAGATGGATCGATTTCACCTGTCCATGAGTGATTGATTATATAGTCATCTCCAGGTCTCTTACAATTAACATCGCACCAGCTGAGTGATAATGGAGATGGACCTCAAGAACCACCGGAGCTCATCGGTCTTCTTCCTGGTGGTGGTGGTGCTGTGGCTCCGCTGCGCCACTGCAGAAATCCACTTCCATGAGTTTGTCGTATATACGCCAAGGCCAATGCTCATTTTACCACTGCTGATGATCTCTTTCCTTGCAGTTTAAACATGCTTGCGTGAACAGGTGCGAGCGACGCCGGTGAAGAGGCTGTGCGAGACCCGCAGCATCATCACCGTGAACGGCCAGTACCCCGGTCCGACCATCGAGGCCCGGAACGGCGACGCCCTCGTCGTCGACGTCGTCAACCGGGCAAAATACAACGTCACCATCCACTGGTGGTGCTAGCTCTTCAGTTTTACACACTCGAATTGCGCGGCCTCTAGAGGAGCTCTGACATGGAACGCACTGTTTTGACTCAGGCACGGGATTCACCAGTTGAGGACGGCGTGGGCGGACGGGCCGGAGTTCGTGACGCAGTGCCCGATCCGGCCCGGCGGAAGCTACACGTACCGGTTCAGGATCGAGGAGCAGGAGGGCACGCTGTGGTGGCACGCGCACAGCTCGTGGCTCAGGGCGACCGTGCACGGAGCCATCGTCGTCTACCCCAAACTTGGCTCTTCCTATCCCTTCCTTAATCCCGACAGGGAGCACAGAGTCATCCTCGGTAACTCTGTTAACGGATTCGCAACTAACTTCGAAATTGTCTTTGTTTAAATTTACGTGGCGCTCGACAGGGGAATGGTGGAACGAGGATCCGGTTCGTGTGATCGAGCGGGCGTTGAGAACCGGCGCCGACCCCAATGTCTCCGACGCCTTGACGATCAACGGCCAGCCCGGCGATCTTTATAAATGCTCCAGAAAAGGTTAGTGCGTATAACAACAGATTGATTCTGAGCGTTTATTATACCTTTTATGAATGGATTTTTGTTTTCTTGGTTGTGAAATGAATAGAAACGACGGTGTTTCCGGTGAGGTCCGGCGAGACCAATCTGTTTCGGTTTGTCAACGCCGCCCTCAATTCCGAGCTTTTCGTCGGCGTTGCTGGGCACTCGATGACGGTGGTGGCGGCTGACGGGGTTTACGTGAAACACTTCAATGCTACCATCCTCATGCTCGCCCCCGGCCAGACCACCGACGTCCTCCTCACCGCCGATAGTCCTGCCGGATGCTACTACATGGCAGCACACGCTTATGAAAGCGCGCAGGACACCACTTTTGACAACACCACCGCCACTGCCATTCTCCACTACCTCGATCCTAATGGATACGCCTACGCGCCGCCGCCCAAGGTCGTGGACAACCGGACCCGGCCGCCGGCCTTCCCTGTGCTACCGGATTTCACTGACACCTGCGCGGCCTACGCCTTCGCCTCCAGGTTCCGCAGTGCGGTCCCCGTGACGCTCCCCGGCCCCGTCGACCACCACCTCTTCTTCACCGTCGGCCTCGGGCTCTTCGACTGCCCGGCGGGGAAGGTCTGCGAGGGGCCCAACGGCACGATCCTCACTGCCAGCATGAACAACGTCTCCTTCCAGACCCCGACCCGCGCGTCCATCCTGGAGGCCTACCTCCGCGGCGTGCCGGCGGTCTTCACCGCCGACTTCCCGGCGGTGCCTCCGGTGAGGTTCAACTACACGGCGGAGAGTGTGAGTCGGGATCTGTGGCAGCCGACGGCGGCCACGAAGGTGTACCAGGTGAAGTACGGCTCTGTCCTGGAGGTGGTGATGCAGGGGACCAGCATCCTCACCAGCGAGGACCACCCGATGCACATCCACGGCTACCACTTCTACGTGCTGGCGACGGGGTTCGGAAACTTCGACCGGCGGCGAGACGCAGCGCGGTTCAACCTGGTGGATCCGCCGCTGAGGAACACGGTGGGGGTTCCGGTGAACGGATGGGCGGTGGTCCGATTCGTAGCGGACAACCCCGGCGCTTGGCTAGTGCATTGTCACCTGGAGGATCACATGTCGTGGGGGCTGGCCATGGTCTTCCTCGTCGAGAACGGCGTCGGCGAGTCGCAGTCGCTGGAGCCGCCGCCAGCCGATCTCCCGCTATGCGTGTAGTAGATTAATTAATTAATTAATAAAACTACATGTCTTCAATTAATTATATACAAATACTTATGTACGAATCTCAAAACTCAGGGCCTCTTTAGTGAGATTTTTGAAGAGGCAACACACACGAGATGCAATATTAGTTGGCCGTGTGACCGTGTCTCAAATCGGTGAATTCAATGAATTGAAGATATTTCACCGGTGAACTGAAGATATAGCTACGCTGTTAATCAGGTGACTACAAGAATTCGGACTTTTAACGACGCATTTTAGCGTCGCCATATGTACGTAAAATGCGTCGCAGAACATTTTGCGACGCAAATATGCGTCGCCAGCATGCGTCGCAACTGGTTCGTATGCAAATGTCAAGATGATCTTTGGCGACGCATTAAGGAACGCGTCGCCAAAGGTTACAACATTTCGCGACGTAAGTATTGGCGACACCTTCTTTTATTACGTCGCCAAATGACGTCGCCAAAGGTGATGTTATTTCGCAACACTAATATTGGCGACACCTTCTTTTATGCGTCGCGAAAAGATTCTAACATGTCACGACGCATGAAATGCGTCGCGAAATGTGTTTTTGCTATATTTTTTCTATAATTATTTGTGACGCAGTCTATGCATTACAAAATATATTGCTCATTCAGTCACAACATTACAATGTGTCTAAAATACATCATAAAGGTACAATTTACTATTAATCAGTCAATATTTTTAAAACATGAACATAACTAGTCAAATATTATCCAAAAGAACATAAGTAATGAAATGTGCATTACACAATGCTGCAAAACAAAAAACTACATAGTCCTCTTTGGTGCATCTTTATTTCCAAATCCCCCGAGTTGCTTCCAATGCCTCCTCATCTTACACCTTCCTTCTCGAATAGCTCTCATGGCAAGCCGCTCTACCTTCAGCATCACCAAGTTCGTCTTTTCATATTCAAATTTGTTCTGCCAAAAAAAAATTCATAAATACATAATTTATTATATAATAAGAACATAACACATTAAAGAACATAATGTAATTCCGCAATCTTACATCAAGGCGATCAAATATGAGTTGTTTTTTTTTTGCCAAAGAGACATCTTCCCAACTCGTAATACAAGGAGATATTGTGTCTCGAACTATTTGAGCTATCAAGTTATTAAATCATTTTCCATTTTCTCCAAGACTACCTCCGATATGCTCTTTAAATTCAACCTTCAATTTATCTTTTTTTTGCTTTTTTAATGTCTTCTCGAGAACTGTACTACAAGATTGTTGTCTCCATATCGTTTGTTTACCTCTTCCATTACCTCCTGATCCACCCTCATTAGCACATAAACTACTACCATCCAAACTAGACATCCTATAAAAAAAAAATAATAATAACATGAATAAATGAATGCAATCATAAATCATGAATAAATGAACTATATATATAACATGAATAGAATAAAAAAATATTAATTGATATAAATATATTTCTTACTTCTTCTGAAGTTGTGCCATTAGTTTCA
>JBBMJZ010413099.1:3987655-3998427 GCA_037833815.1 Zingiber zerumbet | reverse complement strand
GACTCTTTTCCAAACCTTAATTATTTAGTAGTGTCTTCTACTTTCCTCTTCTAGTTACTTTGTTCTTCTATTCTTGAATGGAGAGCTAACTTAAGCATTGGGGTGGTCGGCCAGTTCTAGCACTCCTTTACTTCTCACACTTTTGGATTTTGAATCGAGGGGAGATCATCAAAGGTTTGTGGAGAGGAGGAATTCGAGCAAACGAAAAGTAACACTATCAGTTATAAACCTATCTATTAGCCCAAATTGCATCAATGCACTACAAAAGAGTATAAGTGTGCTCTTATCTATGATGAACATGACAGAAGCACCAAGGGACTTCAACGACGGTTCAAGGTGCATGATCTACTACTTCAGTATTTCCTCAACTCGTAGATCAACCCAAGCACCGCGAGCCAACTTGCGCAGGTTGCAGGCCTAGGCAGGTCGGCTTGCTTAAACCTGCCTTTAAATGGGCTGATAAAATTTCAACCCAGTCTGTTTAAATTATTTGGTGAGGCAGGTCAACCTGACCACCCAACCCAAATTTATGTCTCTAGTAGCAATTATAACTAGCTACTACATGTAATAGTTATAATTACCATAATTGCTACAATATTGTAATAGCTTTTACTTTCAGTATTATTACTGTAGCTACAACTAGCTATTACAATATATAGTCGTCAATATAATATCGTTATAGTAATGTAGCAACTACTTAGTAGCTATACAACTGTGTAGTAGCAACTTAAATAATTAATATAACTATTTTAAAATGATTTTAATCCTGCTAAAATGATTTTGATAAAATTTAAAATTTTGATCAAGAAAATATTTTTGATATAATAGTATTAGAATTTAGAATTCATGATTCAACTATAATTGTCCAAAAAAATATTTAAATAGTTTCTATAATTATTTTCAGATGATTTTTACATATTTAAAGTAATTTTAGCCAAGTATATAAAGATTTATTTCAATATAATAGTATTTTATATAAAAATAATTTTAATTAAAATAAAATAGTTCGCTTTTATAGTGTAACAACAAGTGACTAATATTCGTTATAACAGTTAGTGAGGGTTGGAACAAGTAGTATTTTTTATATAAAACATCTAGCGGGTGCTCTTTGAATTTTTTTTATTTAAAAGATGCTACACTTTTCAATTTTTTTTTATCTTATTATACTTGCCATGATTGTGATAAGACAAGTGGCAAATTAAGAAAATACAATTATAATTTCACCTCATATTATCTATAAAATTGTTCTATATCTTTAAAAAAATTATCTTGGGCAATTTTTTTTCTCAATACCATTTTAGATTTTATCAGGATTTCGAATCTAAAAATTTGCATTTCTCACATGTATGTTTGAAAGGTTGTCTTGCCTTGTGAATCTAAAAAGGTTTTATTTCTAAAATGTAGGTGAATGAAAAAAAAAAATAATAAAAAAAACATACATAAAAAGCGGCAGCCCAATTTCCTCATGTATAACATCAATTCTAACATCACCGCAAACAGTTGCACAAACACAGGAATAAAACAGATCCATGGAATAATAAACCAAATACCCTTAAAATTTCAGGAAATAATACAGTTATACCACGTACAGTGCCGCCACATTAACGCGGCAAGGGAAGTAGATAATTCTAATGAGCATATCGACGGAACTATTGCATAACACAACTCATTTAGTTTATTGGCCTAGCTCTTGGAGGACTGCTTCTCTTTAGTCTTTTGGATCTTCAAGACCTTCTTCACTATCTTCTGCTCTTCTACCAGAAAGGCTCGAATGATCCTGGATATGAAGAAATAGAATTAGACGATAAGGTGCAAACTGTACAAAGTTATAGGCTATGAACCGGCTAACATGCTGAAGCCCAAATTACCCACCTCTCTCTGACAGCACCTCCAGATAAAACTCCACCATAAGCTCGGTTCACAGTCCTTCGGTTTCTGGATAGCCTAGACCTCTTGTACTGAGTGGGTCTCAAGTGAGGAATCTAAACACGAAGGAAAAGAATCAACATCTAGAAAAATCAAAAGAATAAAAACCTGAATCACATCAAGAAACAAAATTTCAATCAAAAATAGATTATCTGAAATGAACCTATAAAAATGCACAGGAACATATGTATTGACAATTTTTTCATAATGGCAAAAGATGAAATACCAATAGTGTGGCCACAAGAGCATGTGGATCTCCACGTCAGCATTTGCATTTGACCAACTTGCCAGATGTATAAAATTTTAAGAACAATTTTTTACACAAAAACAACCAAAGAAAAACTGTAACCTAAGTTCTGCTGTTGCAGAAGTGACATAGTGAGAGGTTAAAAAATAAAAAGCATAAACGAGCCAGAATAAAAGCTGGGTCATAAATGTCATGGGTTCTGTACTATTTCAAACCATGAGGAAAAGTGGATTAATCCAGCACCAGTGCACCATTGTTCCACAAGCATACACGGAATAATTCTTCAAAGTCCTCCTGTGTTAGACCCGTGTAGGGGTGTTCATGCACTGAAATTGACCGTCTAAACAATTGACAGTCATTTACAGACAACACTATTCTTCAGTATAAAGATTATGGCAAGTGATGATGAGATTTTATCCATCATGATGAAATTTTATCCATTTCAGATAAATTATGCATATCAAAATAAGATTTTCACTTAATCCTGCATAATTAAATCTTAACAAATATATAGATCACTTGAATCTCATCAAATATATGGACCACTCAACTCTCAACAAATACATAGGACACTTAAAATGTCAAAAATAATCTTTTTCAAATATTCTCCCACTTGATCCATGTATCTTGTCATTCACTGAAGGAGTAAACAAAATACATGAATCAACAGTAAACAAAATACAGGAGTCACGGTGAAAGGTAAGGAGACGACTATTATGTCTCATATATCACAATTTATTACGCTTCTCGAGCCAATATAACTTGATGAATAAACCCTATATTTACTCAAGATCCAACTTTAATGATATTTCTCCAATGGGTACACAAATAAATATGAGAAAATGTCAAATTAGAGTTTCATCAATAATTATTTTTTTTTTACAACAAAAATTACATGAAGAAACAAGCCCCATTCGATCGATATGACCGTGTCATGCCTTTAGTCAAAGGATCAACAACCATCAATTTAATCCTAATGTGTTCAATAACTACCGTCTAAATTACATGGAATGATTTAGCAAGAATATCAAAATATTACAATTATAACAAATAAATAATTACAATCACAATATTTATATTTATCCAAGTAGCACAATAATACTTAACTGTAATAATATTTCTATATTAATTATTTGCATAATTGAAAATTGCACCATGTCTAAAGTCTATTTAAGAATTACATATCCATTGAAAGTTTAAGAATAACATCCAAATTAGAATTCAGAAAAATTAATTCTTAATACATGACTAAATAGATATAACATATTACCAAATGCCAAAATTAGCAGTATCAAAATTAATTAGGTAGACAGTAAGTAAATTAATTTAACTAAATAGCAAATCATATAGAAAATTTGTACAAAACAAATTTCACAATATTTCCTAACAAAAATTTTAATCGAATCGAGGAGGAGATAATATAGCACCGTTACCTACTGTTAGAACTTAAATCATGATTTTCTATATTCAAATAAACATAATGAACAAATGCGGAATAAGATTGGATATTACCCCAGCCATTCATATTCCAATAAAACTTGAATAAGACTCGAATATTCTTTTATCAATTTGAGAATCTTTTATGCACTCCAATCCTTATTATAAATGGTGTAATAATTCTTGAAGAAGTGCATGATTAGGAACCTCAAAGCCACTATTTATAAGTAACTTGTTACCATCAGAGTCAATCCAAAAGATTATGACAAATTATGATGAGATTTTATCCAATTCAAATAATTATGCATATCAAGAAAATATTTTACAATTAATTATGCATAATTAAATCTTAATAAATATATAGACCACTTTTAAATCTCAACAAATATATGGGTCACTTGAAATGTCAAAATAAAAATTTTTTATATAATCATGATTTGCTACAATCTTTTAGATTGGCGTTGTCATGGTAATGATTTACCAATAAAGAGTGGCTTTGAGGTCCCTAAGAATTGTTACACCATCTATAGTGAGGTTTGCAATTCTTAAAAGACTCACAAATTGATAGAAGAATATGAGTTATTCAAGCTTTACTAAAATATCAATGGTTAAAGGTAATATTCGGTCCAACTATGCATTTGTTCATCATGTTTATTTGAATATAGAACACATGATTTAAGTTCTTAAAGTTGGTATCAGAGCGAGTTTTATCTCTGCCTTAATTCGATTAAATTTTTTATTTCAAAATTTTATGAAAATTATTTTAAATAATTTTTCTATAATTTGCTATGCTGTTAAATCAATTTTCATGACCTCCGCCAAATTAATTTTGACACTAGTAATTTTGCCATTTTGTGAGATGTTGTTCTTATATGTATTGAGTCATATATTAAGAATTAATTTTTCTAAATTTTAATTTGCATGTCATTATTGAACTTTCAATGCCTGCAATTCTGATGACTTTAAACATGTTCATTTTTTAATTATGCAAATAATTGTTATAGAAATACTATTATAGTTAAAAATTATTGTGCTAATTTGGTAAATAAGTATATTTAATATCTTAACACGTATTATGATTGTAATTATTGACTTAATATGATTGTAATATTTGATATTTATGCTAAATCATTTCATATATATGCTAATTAAGTCAAAAAAAAATAGCACTTAAAACTCACATCTACTCAAATTTAATTATTATTGAACTATTTATAATTTTATATGAATAAGTTAGTTAATAATAATTATGAGGTGGCATGAGAAATCAAACTAAGAATTTTTCATAGACGGTTTAAATTCTTCTAAGACTTAACCGAACTTTCCCGAGAGCAATCCTAGAAAGTGATTTTGCATAATCGTCATTAATGGCAATAATTAAGTTAAAATGTGAATAATTAAGTTGTTTAATGATAATTATGAGGAGACAAAAAAAAAAGCAAAAATTAAAGGAGTTTGCAGCTGGTCTTCTGAGGAATATTACTCTATGTAAGGAGTTTAGTTGTCTTCTAAGGAATATTACTCTATCTAAGGAGTTTAGTTTTTAATGAGGACTCACCCGATCAAATTTTACTATTAGCACACATTCTTAGTAAATGTTAATTGTATTACTAAATAATTATTATGTAAAGCGAAAATTTTATCTAGTGAATTGCATAATTTTAAGTAATTAAGAAATAACCATAACATTCCTAATCATGTAAATTTATACATTAAATGAATTTAGATCACTTAATATATATTAATTGTGATTTATTTTATAAATATAATAAATTTTACTGCACATGAATTTTTATTATATTTATATAACTAATTAGAATAAAATATCAAAATTTATTTTCCTTAATTTATCAAGGGTAGTTAGGAGAAATTAATTTAATAATTTTATTATAAAGTTATATTTAAATCTAATTTGATTAAAATTTTAACCCACAAGACAATTTTATTTCACTAGATTTTCATGACATAATTTACATTGGTAAAACATGACATTTGCCTAAAAAGTTTTAAAGTAATAAGCATGTGTCTAAGTTTATAAGTAGTACAACTTGTGAATTTCTCTGATATGCATTGCAACATTCTCAAACTTAAAGGGGATGATTATAATGTTTGAAAGTAAAGAATTTTCATTACTGAAAATAGCATTCCTGATATAGTTGGCCCTTATGAAAAATGGGAACAATCTAATTGTCTGTGTGTAATGTTTATAAAGATCAAGATCTCTGCTGATACTCATGGTTGAGTTGAAGAGAATTATAATGTTAATAATCCACTTAAGGTAATTGATGGACAATTTGCAACTAAAGACAAAGCTCTAGCTAGCACCTTAATTATGTATTTTAATGTCTCATATATTTGTTGAGATTTAAGTGGTACATACATTTGTTAAGATTTAATCAGGCATAATTAAGTGAAAATCTTATCATGACATGCATAATTATCTAAAATGGATAAAAGCTCCTCAGGATTTGCCACAATCTTTTGAATTGACTCGGTAATGATAAGAGTTACTTACAAATAGTGATTTTAATGTCCCTAATCACACACTTCTTCAAGAACTATTGCACCATCTATAGTAAGCTTTGGAGTGCTTAGAAACTTGCAAATTGATAAAAGAATTATTTGAGTTTTATTTAAGCATTACTGGAATATCAATGGCAAGAGGTAATTTCCTATCATATTCCACGTCTGTTCATCATGTTTATTTAAGTAGAGAAAAACACAATTTAAGTGCTAACATGTTGAGGCACAAGACGTCAAATATAGAAAAGGCACATAGAGCTAACAACAAGACATTCTCAAGAGATGTTCATTTCATCTACAAAAAAAATCACAACATATACAACTCTAAAACATCCATAAACTCTTTTAGGCATAAAATCAAAAAAATAAAATTCAACATGTGTAGAGAGAGAGAGAGAGAGAGAGAGAGAGAGATTGAGATTAGAAGTTAAATTAATGGTATAGCATATCTCTACTAACCAATGTTCCAAAAATCGGCCTAGACGTGATTTTGAACTCATTTTAAATTTAATGTTATTGTGTTGGAGTTATAGAATGTGATTTATTATATAATATATGTTGACATCATGGAATCCGCCTAGCGGCGCCTAGTCCCCACCTAGACGGCCTAGGCGTTAGGCCCGAGTGTAGCACCCAACTAGCGCCTAGCGAATTTTAAAACCTTGCTACTAACCCATATGATTTTATAACTGAAATATACATCATCATTTTCTTTCCATCTAATTGATATTAAATGACCCGCAATATCATCACAAATTGCATATAAAACTCAAGCATTAACTTTTCTCATTTTTAAAAATAATAATAATAATTTAGACCTAGGTAGGGAAGAAATAAAATCATATCCATATGCTGGTTAATGTTGATTCATTATAATAACGTTTGTTTATATTCCATATTTAAGTTGTGAAGAAATGAAAATAGAGTAAGATAATTAGGCTAATTATAGAATAATGTTAAGGTTGTGACAATTTGATTAAAAGATAACAAAACATATGAAGATAGGAAATTCAACCAGAATAAAGTATGAACAAACGCATTCAAGTCTATAGTTTCTAACAAGATAACAAGTCAGAAAATTTTTAAAGATAAACAAGAAGCAGCAGAAGTGCAAACCCCTTGGATTCTCTTTCCAGTCACAGGGCATTTCGGCCCGCTGGCTCTCTTGTGAGTGTACTGGTACACGAGCTTCCCACCTGCACTTTTGAAAACAAACCAATTCACAACGAAACGAACCGTGATTACGAGAAACCGAATTGCCAGACACCTTACGCCAAATTATCAAGAAAACAAAAACAAAATCCTTCAAATAGAAAGGCAATAGTTTTAAACAAGACCAATAATCAAAGTAATGGAATGGAAAATCGAATCATTTAAAATGAACCTGGGCCATCAAGAAATTTGCTAAAAGCTGGAACCACGAGAAAGGAAGAAAAATTGGATCTTTACCAGGGGTTTTGACTACACGAGTCTGATTCGACTTGGTGGCATAGCTATGCCTCTTCCGGTAGGTCAACCTCTGCACCATATTGCAGATTTCTTCCACTCCGCCGCTGCCTATATGAAGCTTAAGATAAGCAAATCACCAAGTGTTGTAGTGTGTCTGTGTGTGGCTATAAACAGAGCGAAGGCAGCCTAATGGCCTCTGAAAATGACCTAGATCCAACGGTCCGCTTGAGATCCATGCGACGGCTGTGATGCTTGAGTATAATTTAATATTTTTGGCTGAAGTCCAACCTGGATCCTGGAAAAATAACCATTATAAAAAATCATTATCAAAAATGAAAAGAGAAACAAGATCGAATGAAAATACGGCAATTTTCCCAAAGCATATACTACTTTAATATTTATTTTATACTCTTTCTTCTTGTCTTGCTGCCCTCCTCTCTATCCTCTCGTCTATCCATATAACATCTTCTCTCTTCTCTCTTCTCTCTTCTCTCTTTTTGCATTTCTCAATTCTCTCCTCCTCCTCTCTCTTTCTCCATACATATATAAATATCAAATTCATATAAGACCTGATATAATTCTATATCAAGTTTAGTATGAACCTAATATATATCCATATCAGACTCAAGGCCTAACATGGACCTGATATATATCTATATCAGACCCAATGTGGATCTAATATAGAATCATATCAAGCCATGTTAAGTCTAATATGAATACATATTAAGTCCAACATGAGTCTGATATGATTCATATTAGACCCAACATGAGTCCAGGTTAAAGTTTTGAATCAATTACTCCTTATTATATTTTAACACATTCGGAGAAGTCAAAATTAGCAATGGACGGCATCGTTAGACTTCTTACAGTTTTAAAAATTTACAGGATCTGAAATGAGTCCAATCGAATATATATATAGGTCAATCAGCAGATTTTAGTCTCGAAATTAATAATGGACGTTATCATTGGATTCCTTGCCGTCTTGGAAATCAACATAATATGAAATGGGTCCAATCGGATATATCAAAATCAATCAGTGGATTTTGGTCAAAATCTATTGATTGACCTAGACATGTCCGATTGAACTCATTTCAAATCTTGTCATTCATTGCTAATTTTAATTTCTTCTTAGATTTTAAAATATAATAAGAATCAGTTCTAAACCTAATGTGGGCCCATGTTGGGCCTGATATGAATTCATATTAGGCCCACACTAGAGTATCTATCAGTAGATTTTAGTCAAAATCCACTGAAGGACCTAGACATGTTCGATTGGACCTATTTCAGGTCTTATGAATTTCTAAGACTACAAAAGAATCCAACGATGTTGTTCATTGCTTATTTCGACTTTTCCAGGGTGTTAAAATATAATTGGAAGAATCGATTCTAAACCCAACGTGGCCCCATGTTGGATCTAATATGATTCCATATCATGCCTAATGTGGGCTTGATATGATTCATATTAGGCCCAACGTGAACCTTATAAGATTCATATCAAGCTCACACTAGGGTTTAGAGTCAATTCTTCAAATTACATTTATATATTTCTAGAGAAGTCGAAATATGCAATGATGACACCGTTGGACTCCTGTAGTCTTAGAAATCCACATGACTTGGAATGGATCTAATCGAACATGTCTAGGTCCATTAGTGGATTTTGGTCAAAATTCATTGTTAGACCTAGACATGTCCGATTGATCCATTTTTCAGGTCCTCTGGATTTCTAAGATAACAAGGAGTCTAACAATGCCATCTATTGCTTATTTCAGCTTCTCTAAGAATGTTAAAATGTAATTAAAAGAATCAGTTCTAAACCCAACATGTGCCCACGTTAGGCCTAATATGAAATCATATCAGACTTATATTGACCTTGATATAGAATCATATCAGTCTATATTGAGTCTGGTATTGAATCATATCATGTAAAAAGAGAGAGAGGAGAGAAATGAAAAAAAAAAAAAAAAGGGAAAGAGAAAGGAGAGAAAAGAGAAAAGAGGTTACTAGATAGGATAGAAGAAAGAGAAAAAAAATAAATTTGGCATGAAGGGTAAAATGGCAAAAGTATAAAATTAAATGTGTCTTTTGATAAATATTAAAATAGTATATGTCTTTTGATTAATTTGGGAATATAGATATATGTGTGTTTTTAAATTGCCCATGTAAATAAGATGGTAATATTTTTTAGTTAGAAAATATTTTTTTCCTTTAATTTATATCATTAGCTTTTCAAATTTAATTTAAGTACTAGAACAAATGATATAAAAAGGTTGATAATAAAAAATATCATTTAATTTTAATCGACTTAATTAATAAAAGAGAATCAAACATGTCAAAAATAAATTATTTTAAAGATAAATTATTAAATAATTATTTTGATAGTAAATTATTAAATAAATTATTAACAAACTAATATGAACTTTTAAAATGAATAATTTAGAATTATTAAATTATAATAAATATGTTATTTCTAACAAGTGTATCTTATCACAACATCATAGCTAGCCAACAAATGAGCAACCTACTAGTCCCAGGATAATGGCTTAGCAGTAGGACCTCTTTTTATTTTTAAAAATATTTAAGAATCAAGTCTCAATTTTAATAAATTAATAGATAAATTTTTCTTAATAAACAGTTAACTTAAGAACGATGAGCTGATAGGTCACTTACTATGAGCATATCAGGATGACAATTTCCTCCGAATCTTGACGGATGATCTAATATCTAACCTAAATGGAGAATAATATAAAGGGATTTATTTGGACCCAATTAAATAATCGAATACGTATTCAAGTAATCAGGTATGAAGATTGTTAGCATAGGGACAAGGACGATCCTAGACTTTAAAGGGCCTGGTGCAAAAAAAAAAAAACCTTTTAATTAAAGTAAGAAATTTTCATTTAAATTGAAGGGTTTACATGTGTGCACTATTGTGTAGTATCGGTGGGTGAGGGTGGCGACGCAACGATTTGACAATAGTGACACTAGATGATGTTTATTAGTGTGGGCAAAGAATTTTAAGGTGAACAAAAGTGGATTCCGAAAGATTAGGGTTAGGAAAATAGAAATAGGAAAAGAATCGTCTACCCTCATGAGGATTTTTCTCTGTTTGAGGGGCACCTTTATAAAAAAATCCATAGTATTTGAAAATTTAGAATTACATCTTTTAATTTTTTTTTCTAATGAATATATT
>JBBMJZ010413099.1:3939189-3949945 GCA_037833815.1 Zingiber zerumbet | reverse complement strand
TATGTCTCTGATTCGTTCTATGGAGCAGCTAAGTAAGGTGTGATAATCTTCTTAGCAATTGAATGCTCACTGTGCTTACTATCGCACGAACCATTTTCCGTAATGTATGGAATGAATGTTCTAATTTGGTCTTTGTGACTAATTTTGCTCTGGTCTTCGTGATTTGATCCTCATAAAGTCTACGTGACTTATTTGGTCTTTGTGACTAATTTTGATATGGTCTTCGTGACATGATCACCTTGTAGTCTATGTG
Source organism: Zingiber zerumbet (assembly GCA_037833815.1). Classification (NCBI taxonomy): domain Eukaryota; kingdom Viridiplantae; phylum Streptophyta; class Magnoliopsida; order Zingiberales; family Zingiberaceae; genus Zingiber; species Zingiber zerumbet. The sequence continues at coordinate 3,949,692 of JBBMJZ010413099.1, read as the reverse complement.
ACTAACATGGTCTATGTGACCATATAACTTTATGGATTGACTTGGACGAGTGGGAGATGTTGGGCATTACAGGAGACGAAAGGGTTCATCTCTTTCGTTGCTACAAACACTTGTTTGCTACAAACACTTGTTTGCTACAAACGCCAAGGAGACGAAAGAGCATCATTTCTCCTTTGTCTTCCTCAGCCTTCCTATAAAAAGAGCGTCCAAGCACAGATCAAAAGGGACGAAGCAGGAGGTTTTGCGAAGGTGATTAGAGAGCACTGTCAAGCTGTGAGGTGATCGTGTGTGAGCAAAAGAAGAACATCCAGAGGCTGGGATTTGGCTCGTGAACCTTGAAGTGCTTTTCTGTTGCTCCGTGATCGTGCTTCCGACAGCGGCAACCTCTTCGTCGATCGACGGTTTTTCTACGATTTCTTTGGGAGATTACTGTGAATGGTTACCACTTTATTATTTTATTATTGTTTCATGCTCTCAAAATTACCAACATCGAGTTCCCCAAACTGCCAATCGATCGGTAGCCAGATTGTAAAGAGGCATCTAAAATCCAGAAAATCAAGATCACCAAGGACAACTTCAAAATAGCAGGAAAAAAAACAGTGATTTTGAAGGTTTTAGGAAATGAAGCGAGGCGATCACAGATCAAACATAGTCAAATAAGCCGAAACGGATTAAAATACGAACACCAAATCCCTCTACCTGCATGTGGAAAAACACATCCAGACGAGGCAAAAAAAAAATCAAAATTTTAAAATATTTTTCGCCGTGGATTGCTGCGGAGAGACTGAACCCACAACGCAAGCATGTCTCTGTGACTGGGGCAACGACAGCTAAATGTGGGAGATGGATGCAATCGCTTCTTTACGGAAAAACCATGAGCGCTTCTCTTTCCTGAGAGTAAAGCCAAAAAGGATTTTTTTTTTTCTTCTTTCCTTTAATCTTACCAAAGCTCTTCAACAACGATAGTGGAATCTAATAACCTGTGGCAGGTTCAATAGATCCAATACACCTTCTGGAGCTTGATGGTGAGTGATCTCTCGTTCAGCTCCCACTCGCACCGCAGGAGCCCCAAGCAAACAAACGACGGATCTTGAAGAACAGGAGGGAGGACATAAGGGAGATGGTGCTAGAGACATTAGCGGTGTATTGGACCTCACTCTCGAAGGTGGTCGTGCAGGGGGTGTCGAGGCCTCCCTCGAAGCGGTTGTCGGCGTCGATCGAGAAGTCACGGATTCCTTTGGGTAGAGGCATATGGGGAGGCCGTTGGAGAATCTAGAACTCCTCTTCCGCGACAGAGTATGGGAGGGGAGGTGAGGCGGAGGAGAGGATGATGGTAGGATGAGGAAGAGGAGCGGAGACTAATGAAGTAAGGAGGGAGAGGGAGGAGGGTGGTGGATTGATGAGAAGCGGAGGAGGGACGGAGAAGGGGCGATCAAGTTTGGGGATCAAGGGTTTGGAGATTTAGAGATGTTTTGACGAGAACAACTCCAATCGATGTCTTTTTATATCATTTTAATGTAATAGGGACACCAGTTTTCCTCCAATAGAGATACCAAAATCTATACCATTTTGGTGCAGGTGAACAATGCAGCACAATCTTTGTGCTGCACTGTTCACCTGCACCATTTTTTGCAAGTATGGATTTTTAAAATATAATATATTATAATAGATAAGTTATATTTAAAATATTCTTAAATATTATAAATTAATATTATTTAATTTAATTTATTATATAAATTTTATATATTAAATACTAGTATATTTATTAAATATTAGTTATTAGGATGTTTATTAAATTATTTCTAATACAATTATAAAAATACTAATTTTAATTTTCTTGTAACTAAAAACATAATATCATAAAAATTAATAGTAATTATTATCGTAATAAAAATATTTAACAAATTAATATGTATGTTGAATTTATAAGATAGAAAAATAGAATATTCTAAAGAATATTCTTTTTAGTATAGAAAATGATGTCTATTGGTTAGAGTTGGAAAATTTTTTAATATTTAAATGATATCAAATTAATATTAAAAGTATACTAAAATAGTTTTTATGGTTGAAGATGGTCTAATATACTTGTATGGAAGTATGAGACTGCTGCCGCCTATGCTGCTATGTTTACCCCTTTTTATTGTTGGTAAACAGTAAATGCTACAGACAGATAAAAGTGCCAGTAGCTTAGTTTTCGAGGCAAGTACGTGTGAATATTAATTAATGTATGTGAGGACAATGGCATGGAGATGTAGCCAAGTCAGAACTAAATTCTGGGATATTTAAAGTTATTAATAAGGTAATCTAACTGAGTGAAGTGGAGTTGAATCTAAAATGAGTTAAGTTTTTAAAATAATTATTTTTTTTTATTTTTTTTTATTTTTTTTTTATGAGTTTGAGTTTAGTTGGAGCTTGGTTCATTTGAATATTATCGAGTTTTTAATTTAATTATAGCAAAAGATGTAATCCGTCGTCCCAATGGCTTTATACGATCGGCCCACAACCATCTATGAGAAGGTAAATCAGGAATCTGCAGTTGGCTACTATTGGGAGGGTATTTTTCTCAGTTTTGTCGAGATTTGATCTCTTATCCATTGTAGCAACATCTATCCCACACTAGCTAACTCAATCATGCCCCTGGGGCTCGATCTTCAAATTTAAGCTTGGTTCGTTTAAATATTTTCAAGTTCTCAATTCAAACTTTTTTGATTGGTTATTAAACTTATTTATTTATTTTAAAAGTTTTTTTATTTATTCAGCACGTTGAAAAAAGTATTATTAATAAACATGGTTTATGAATATTGTTCATAAATTTATTCATGAATATTATTCATGAACGTTATTTATGAATATTAACAAGCTAAACACATATGTGTTAAAGCTTGTTTGTTTAGTTTAATGAGTTGTTCAAGTTTGTTTATTTAATCTATCTTGTGTATATTGAATGAACGTAAACAATCTCTTACGAAGCCGAATACCAAGCTTTTTTATAAACGTTTGGTTCATTTGCAGTCCTAATGGTATGGATAGCAAATACCACTTAGTGACTTAGGACATCTCTTATGGTTAAAACTTCAAATGCGTTTTTTTATGATCTTAATATGTCACTTCAATAATATAAAAACTTATTCAAACATCTCCAATGATATCTCTAATGATTGAAGCTCCAAATGAGTTTTTTTTATAATATCCATTACATCAACAACATGAAAATTTATTGAAATATCTTCAATGGTTAGAGCTCTAAATGATTTTTTTGTTGTGATCTAATTCATAGCATTAATTACATGATTCCATATATATTATATCAATTTTCGCATATAGGGTTATGGTGCAGTACTTGAAGGACGTCCAATTGTCACCTAAGCACCAACGGTTTAATTCCCAGCTACAACGCATTTGTAGGAATTTTTCTCTAAATCGGATGCGCAACCAAGGGATGTTGGGCTTCTGAGCCGCCTGCCATGAGTCCTTCCCGATTACCCTAGCAGTCGGTGGAAAATTTTTATGGGATTGGACCAATCGTCCCAGGTTCGACAATACCTAATATGATTAATTACTTTTTTTTACATCAATTTTCAGATAAAAAAATATATTTAAATTTTCACCACTATTCTTAAACTACATATCTCAAATTTCACCTCTATATTCAAAGTTTTTTATTCAGTTTTTTTTTTTAATTTTACATACTCTCATAAATCCTACATTAGATTAGAGATGCCCTTAGAGCTTTAAATGAGCATTTTTTTATATACAATTTAGAGCATGAGTCACATGTCTCAGGTTTTAATTTTCACTGCTATTTCTTAGACTAGAAATCCTAAATGGCACCGCTATCGTTTTTATTTATTTATTTTTTTAAATGTTTGGAATCTCGGCATTGGAATTGCAGCTCATTCATTGCACTGTACGGGCTGGAGTTAGCAGAACATTGATACCTGAATCATCACTGAGAAGTGAGAAGGTACACAAACAAACAAACTCCGGTTTAACATAACATCTGCAGCTCGAAACTATACACCCTACATAACTCCAAGAATGGTACACACTCTACGTCTCTTGTTTCACCAACATAAAAAACGACATCTTCTGAACTTTCCGAAATGAAAAGGCTGCTTTCTCTTCGGCCCTTATCCACTCTGGTACGAATTCAATGTAAATACGGGATCTTCTCATTTTAAACCAAGTGAACTGCCAATAATTAACTAACGAAGGTTTAGGTCCTAAAAAAACACGGCGCATTACATTTTGAGGGAAAAGAAGTCATAACCAGATTCCACCTTTCTTGGTCTTTTCTTAAAAGAAAACTCCTTCAGGTCTGTTCGAGTGTTGCAGAAAGCTGGGCACACAGTTCCATTCCTGTGCATATCGACGTGACCACCACACCAGCAACAATCCCCTGTGCTTCCAGGTAACTCCCTCCTATTTACATTGATTCAAGAGGCTTTCCGATTCCATGGGTCAAAGGATAATTACAGTGCATTCGTCCTATATATAAGATATATTCACATCAGAAGGACACTGAGATGAGAGAAGGGCCACCACCCACTTGACGCTGCACTGCTTGCTTTAATTTATACAAGTCGATCGTTGTGGAGATATCGAACAGGCAGACATGAGATTTAACTGTTTGATCGATGCACTGATCCATCGTCAACAGCGACTCATGCAGATGGATACCTTTCGGCCATTCATTATTAATTATATTATTATAACACAAACAAGCTAGCGACCCCCGAGTCACCGAGTGCTAAAGTAGCTTCTTTAATCAAGGGGATCGATGGATTTAGGTTGAGCAATAGAAGTTACGTACGTACGTACGTTCCTCCATCAAAACAAACCTCTAGCCAACTGTGCTATAGGGGATAAGACTGTTGGAGTGCATGGAAAATGCAAGGAGGGAACCGTAATATATAGGATCTTTATTTTGGCGTCATGTAATTAAATATATCTAATCGTGTGGTAATTAATCGATGGTTCCGTATACGTGAATGAAGAAGAGGTGGAAGAGGGGAAAAAATTTCATTATGAATAAGACTTTAAATGAAGAAGAGATGGAAGAGGAAAAAAGTTTTATTATGAATAAGACTTTAGTTTTATATTGAGAGTTTCAAGGTATATTGGTTAATTTATATTGATTCGTTTGATTATATGAACAAATGCATGGGGAGAGACTCTCTCACACACGTGGGTGCGCATGAGGAGGTGCAAATTCAGACCTAGATTGTACTGAACCAAGTTGACTCGTGTGCGAGTACGACTTGTGTGCACTGAATGCTGGATTGATCTAGGCAAAATTTGTTCAAGTGGAACAACTAATATTTTGCCACAGATTCTTTTTAGGACGCACATAGAAAAGCTGAAGCTCTCCACCTGTGTTTCTCCTCCTTGCAATCGAATATCTCTGAGTTCACCGTGACTACCAATATTTGGTGTGCATCACGGTTGATCGTTGTATCCTAAGAAACAGACGGTCCAAGAAAATCTCGAAGCACAACCAAATGTAGGGTGAATTTGTTTCAAGAAAACTGCGTTCAGTATATGCCTCGGTCCACTTCACTCGCTCGGGCTACTCTGCCTTTAGGCCGCTTGACCTTCTACTGTTAGGCACCTTTGCCCTCTTAACCCGATCTACTGATTTGCCCGCTCGACTATACTATCCGGTCGATCAATTTACCCGGTCGGTCACTCAGTCTAATTTGTGACTTAGCTGCCTTGCTCAGTCGGTTGCTTTGCGCCACTTGGCTTGATCAAGCAATCTGTTGTACTGCTCGCTCGGAAGCTATACTTGGTCGGCGATTCTGCTCTAGTCATCCACAAAGATTCGGCATTTGACGGTCTACATTGTTCGACCTCTCAGTTGCCCGGACGTTAGGCCCACTCGCTTATCTGTCCGCTCGGCTGATCTACCAATTCTGTCACTTGGCTGCGCTCTGTCTCACAGTCTGCTCTACCTATTCGATCACTGTATAATTTACACTCAACAATATTTAACAGAAACTAGTTCCCATTAATAACATGAAATATGAAATTATCTGTTCAAGTCAGATAAATTAAATTAAATTAAATATAATTTACATTCGACTAATTCCTCATCATCTCCCAACATTTACATGGGTAAGAAATAGGCAGATGAGGACAGGGAGGGAGTCGGCTCTGTTCCGTTCAGCAGCAAGTGGCCGCAAGGGGCACTCGTCGTATATATGATGGAGAAATTAAGCGAGGGGGGAGTTGGAAAATCGCTTTAAGAACACACGCTTTGACGCTTATAATTGATTAGCTTCTTCCTTCTGCTTCTCTAATAAAACCCCTCGCACCCTCCTCCGCTTTCTCAATCCCCACACTCCCTATCTAGCTAGCTAGCTTAATTTTCATGGCGAGTCCATTGTCTTAATTTTCTACAAATCTGATCCAAGGAGGAAAAAGAGTATCCCCGGCCCCTTCGGCTTCTAAAGGCGCCAGCTTCCGCCATTATTGCTGTTGATCTGTTGCCTGCGTCACGGGAACAACGAGAAAACTCCATCAAGAAGCTTGCTTTTTGACACCAAAAGTGCCCCGGGGGGATCGCCCACGCATTGCGCGCTCAAAGATCAGATTTTTTTTATTATTATTATTAATTTTGATCTTTGACGATGACAATGGCGACGAAGATCGGCGAAGGCGGAGGAGCGAGGCGAGGACGGGACGGGAACAAGGTGCGGCCGGCGTACCTCGGCGTCCGGATGCGGGCGTGGTGGAAGTGGGTGTCGGAGATCCGGGAGCCGCGCAAGAAGTCGCGCATCTGGCTGGGGACGTTCTCGACCCCGGAGATGGCCGCGCGGGCGCACGACGTCGCCTCCCTCAGCATCAAGGGCGCCTCCGCGGTGCTCAACTTCCCCGAACTCGCCGCCTCGCTCCCCCGCCCGGCCACCCTCGCTCCCCGCGACGTCCAGGCCGCCGCTGCCAAGGCCGCCGCGATGGTTCCCCCGCCACCCTCGCCGAAATCCCCTGAGGACCCGTACACCTCCGACGAGCTCGGCGAGATTGTGGAGCTGCCGCGGCTCGGCGTCCTCGACTCGGCCGATGCCGGGGGCGAGTTCGTCTACCACGACCCTTGGTCACCGTGGGCAGAAACCGGTTTCGGATTCGGATGCGGGTTTGGATTCGAATTCGAGCCGAGTGAGAGTTGGGCTCAGTCAGACGGCTGGGACTTGACTGGATTCGGAACTCTCATATGAACCAATCAAAACTCATTTCTCAAACTCTGATAAAACTTGCAAAGGCCTTATATTTTTGATAATATATATGCCTAATTAATCAGGTATATTTGTCTACCTATATATATATATAATTTAAATTTATCTTATCTTTTTGTGCTTTTTCAAGTTAAAAATGAACATGTATAGTCCTTCCGAAAATGATTAAAACAATAAAATGTGGTATGTGATTGTGTGAAATAAAAATAATAAGGGCTAGTTTGAGTTGCCCAACTTGAGCTTTCTACTACATTATTTTAAGTTCCTCTTGGCAAAATTTTATATTTTGTCCCCATCAGAAAGCAAAGTGTTGTTAGGGAAAATGAATAATTAAAGAAAAATAATTAATTTGGTCTTCACAATGAATTTGATAGGAAAATAATAAAAAATTAAAGAAAACTATGGACCGAAATGTGCCAACAATGCTAGCTAAATTTAATAAAAACAGTCTCCTATTTCATCTCACTCACATTCTTTTTTTTTTCTCTCTCTTTGAATAAAATTGGTTTTCATAGTAAAACAATTAGCACCACCTACACCTAAATATAAAATATTATATTTCTCTTTGAAAGATCACTGTATTATATATTCCTTTTAGACTAAACCCCATTTGGAGCCTTGTATTTAGTCAATTGCAGGTTCTGTTGCAAGTCTATAAACAAAATATAATTCACACAGAAAAATAATAGTTTGCTTGATTGTTTGTTGTTGTTTTTTTTTTAAAAAAGATTTTCTTCTCATTCTTTATTAAACATGACTTTGCTTAATTCTTGATTTAGTGTCCAATCCATTTTAAAAACATTAATTATATCATTGAGATGGCATGGCTCTTTTAAATATTTTATGAAAATTATTTCAAAGTCAAACACACTACTATTGGGAATGTTTGTCTATTTATATGTGACCTTGGTATAATTTGGAGAATAAATTAATGTGGCAATTTGCAAGGGTTATGAGTGTTGGGTTGTGTTTTTTTTTGGCCCTTTCCAGCTAGTTGTTTGACAAATAGCCTCATCAATGAATGGATTAATATACATTTGAAAATTAATGTTTTACAATATAGAAAGTAAATAAAATGAGCCACATTTGTGTAGAAATAAAATTAAAATGTCGATATCTTTGACAAAGGAAAAAAGAACATCTATTATCACCAATGGAATCTTCATTTCCTCCACTATAGGGAATTCTAAATGAGTCTATATTTATTGATATTTTAGAATCTACTTCTTGTTTAATTAGGATCTAGTACTCCTTTTTAATGGGCAAGTAGTCTTGCTTTTTTAATATTGTGGTCATTTTACTTTATTTTTTTTATGTTAATCGTAAGATAATAAATGTAATTACACTTAGAAAAACTTGTAATTGTTTATTATTGTCGCCTTGTATCATTCATTTTTGCAATTTTTTTTATTCCAAGCCAAACATATATACGCCATCATTTGTTCATAGCCATCAATAGTTGTAGAAATTTCATTATAGATATGGACCATCTTCTAATTGAGTTCTTTTAATGTATATTCTTCATATAATAGTTTTTATCAACGATAAATATAAAGTGTTTCATTTTAACTGACCAAGTTCTAATTATTTAGTATTATCCTTTTTCAATTATTGACTTTGTTAATAATATATAATTACTTATAAATTTATCCAATGTGATTTTTAGTACTAATTCGACTTGAAATTAATGATTCATACATGGAGAAAATAATGATAGTATCACAATCAATAAAATAACTCAAGATACATATTCAACATCTCTGGCTAGCAAAAGAGGTGGTCACACATTCTTTAAATACAGAAACATTTAGAGCAAATCAAAGATAAAATTCAATGAGCCACTCCTACAGAAACAGGTTGCCATGCATTTACATTTTTTTCTCCAATATTTTATTAATTAAACTAACAAGGAATATAATAAAATAAGATCGAAATGAATGCTGATCAAATATTTAAAAATTTCAACACTTAGATCTTTGTTTTCCTTTTTCCTGACACAATAATGATGACACAGCCGACGAGCTGCCAATACTTATCCACGTATCAATTTATCCTGTCAAGAGCAGTCAATCATATTATATTATTGGACAGCAAGATTATCAAAGATTCTTAATTTATGTTAGTCGTTGCATCCAGTCACATCCACGAATTGGTTGGCAATATTTCGTCCTTTTCTTATATCTTGGGAAAATTTACAGATAGTCTTTAATTATAATTTAAATTTTATATATAGTTTTTATTGTTAAAAAAATTTTATTTTTCCTTCTTAATCATTTTAATGAATGCCAATTTATATAATTATCTTTCATATTTTTTAATATAAAAAGTTTAAAAATAAATATAATTTTTCTTATATTCAGCATATTAAATTAGAATTAGTATATTTTCTATTAAATTTAGCACACTTCTTTTTTCATCTCAATTAGATAAAAAATATATTAGATTCTCTTTAAATAGTAGTCAATTAGATAAAAAATGTACTTGATTCTCTTTAAATGGTGCTGAATTTAGCAGGAATTATATTAAACTGAAAAAAAATTGTGCTCAATTTTTCACTCTCTAACTAAACATAATGGATACCAATTTATCTAATTGTCCTCGTATTTTTAGGTATAAAAAGTATAAAAATAAGTATAATTCCTCTTAAATTCAGCATATTAAACTAAAATAATCTACCTAATTTAATTGAATTAAATTTATCATATTGTATGTTTTCTATCAAATTTAGCACGACTTTTTTTTCCACCTCCATTGGATGAAAAATATACTAGATTTTCTCTAAATAGTGCTCAATTGGATGGGAAACTTACTAAATTCTTTTTAAATAGTGCTAAATTTAGGAAGAATTATATTAAGCGGGAAAAAACTGTGCTAATTTTGATAGAAAATATATTTAATTATAATTTAAAGTGCTGAATTTAAGAGGAATTATACTCATTTTTAAAATTTTTATCTAAAAGAATTATAAGAAGCAATTAGATAACGATGTTTGTATGAAGCAATTAGATAACAATATTTGCATGAAAAATTTAAGTAAATAAAATTTTACATATAGGGAATAGAAATAAAGGTGAAGTAATTAGATAACGATGTTTGCATGAGAAATTGAAGTAAATAAAATTTTACATATAAGGAATAGAAATAAAGGTTTTTATTAGATGAGGACGGTATACAAAGTTAAAATTGTATTTAAAGATTTTTCTTTACTTAAAACGCTTAAATCTTCGCCAAACGTTTAATCTTCTTCCCTGGTAAAGTTTCTAGTATA
>JBBMJZ010413099.1:3904578-3922053 GCA_037833815.1 Zingiber zerumbet | reverse complement strand
ATTTTAATTTATTATTTTTGTCAAATTATTTTTTTTAATATAGTTAAGACCATCAACAGCATACGTTTGCGCGCTGCAAAAAATACTTTTCGCAGCGCGCAAAAGCACGCCGCGGATAATTTATGACTTTCAACAGCTTTTAATTGTGCAGCGCGCAATGCGCGCTGCGAAAAGTGAATTTGCGTGCTGCGAAAAGCCATTTTTGTTGTAGTGTAAATAAAATACATAGATTCTCTATCTAAGTATCACTTAACTAATCGCTAAATTAAGAATAAGTCTAAGTTTCCCTTGTTGGTGCAGAAAGCACCAGATGATCGAAACTAAGTTTTAATTATGGTAAAGGGTTCAAAGTTAAGCTATCTTATGATCTAACAAGTTGAACTAAGTGTACAGGAAAGTCCTAAGTGATCTTAGGCAAAGGAAAGTCCTAGCTGTAGTTAGGCAACAAAGTCCTGGTTCGGGGGACTGGCAAAGCCTTGGCAATTCGAGGACGTCAACCGAAATCCTAGGGTCACGGATTTTAGGTGGAAGTCCTGGGGGTCATGGACACCAGGAGGAAGACTGGACGGGGATCGGGCGTCCAGCGAAAAAGTCCTAAAGCCTCGGATATTGAGCAGAAGTTCAGACAATCTGGAAGACTAGTCTAATAAAAGGTAATTTCTCCTGAGAGGAGTAGGTGAGGGTGTGTTCCCCAAAGAGGGAACACTAGGCTTCGATTCGACCTAGAGTTTCATCGAAACTCAAAGTTAGAACCAAATAGTTTGAAAGCTGTCAAATCTTATCATTCTTTACATGTTATTTGCATGGACTAACATGATTTTACAGGAAAATAAAATCATGAAAATGGTGGTCTGAGCGCTCAAACTGGCTTCGCTCGGAGCAGGGTGCCTAGTCAGGCGCCTTCACGGTTTGAGTGCCCGAAGTTACTCCAGGCACCTAGACGACCAAAAACCTATTTGCGGGATGAGTTGGAGCGCACTGATTGGGGGACCTACATTACAGTCCGAGCACCCAGGGGTGGTCTGGGAGCTCGGAGATAGATAATTTTTGTAGATCAAGTTTCGATTAGAGCACGCCACGTCAACCCTATGGGGGTGTCCAGGGGAGGGTCCAGGTGCCCGAGGGAGGGTCCAGGTGCTCGGAATGGGTTATAAAAGGATAATTTGACCAGCACCTCAAAAACAACATTCTGAACATCTTCTACTTCTGCATGCTGCTCATAAAATGCCTTCAAGACTCCCAAAAGTTGATCCAACGACAACTATACTGAACATTTCTTCCTCTTAGTCTTCGGTATTTTCTTTAATTATTCAAGTTAGTTATACACATTGTAATTACTTTTGTAACTTATTCAGATTGATAGTGATTTCCCAATGAAAGTGATCGACGATCGTGGGTCTTGGAGTAGGAGTTATCACAGGGTCCGAACTAAGTAAATCAAAGTGTTAGCGATTGCTTATTTTGATTTTTCTTTTATTCCGCTGCACTTTACTTTAATTGTTTTTAAACGAATGTGAAAGTCATGAACGTTATTCACTCCCCCTCTAGCGCATCTAGATTCTACAATTGGTATCAGCTGCTCTTAATTGGTGAAACCACCAATCGAGCAAGGGATTCCTTTTTTAAAGAAAAAAATTATATATTATTTTTTATTAGAAATTATTCTTATGTCTTTCATTTTTTTTCCTCTAAATTTTTTTCTTCATTGAAAAATTCTTTTTCCCTATTTTTATTTTTTTCATCATTAGTTAGAATCAGTGAAATATCTCATTTGACAAAATTTGTCATAATATTTTTATATTATTTTATTATTATTTTTCTCAAATTTTGTGCAATACTACAAGAGTAATTTCTTTATCGCCTGCACTACTAATCTAAGACTAAGTCTTGGGACAAGTTTCTGCATTTTATTGTGTGCAAGATTTTTTTTAAATGACTTACCAAGAAGGTTATAGCACCGCATGCCCACCACTCTTCTCCGGGAAAGATTTCAGCTACTGAAAGAGCAGAATGGATTATCACCTCAAAGCACAAGCCGAGATGTGGATCATCATCCAAACTAGCTTTGCACTTCCACTCGACGACACTAGAAAATTAGTATCCTGTGAAAATTGGGACCAAAGCATTATGAAGAAAATCGAAGCTGATGCAAAGGCAACCCAAACTCTTTAATGTGGCTTAACCAAAGAGGAATTGAACCAGGTCGGCTTCAATAGCACCAACGAATTATGAGAAAAGTTGATTGAGCTGCACGAGGGCACCTCTGACACTAAGGTAAGCAAATAGGACCTATTATTGAATAAGATATATAATATTAAAATACAGGAGGGTGAGTCAGCAAGTCAACTCCAAGCTTGGATCAAAGACCTGCTTAACGGGCTCCACGTGATCAGACAAAACATAGAAAATCACGACGTTATTAGGTATGCCCTTAACGCTTTTTCTAGGAATATCTTGTGGGCATCGAATGTAAATGCTTATAAGGTATCTAAGGACCTTTCTTTTATTGGACTAGATGAACTATTTTTAGAGTTTGAACTTCATAAACAGACTAATGCATGTTCGGTTGAGAAAGGTATTGCTTTAGTTGCAAGTACAAGCAAGATCAAGGAGTCTAAGAACAAGCACCAGATAGAACCCGAGTCCGAAGATGAGTCAGACTCAGAAGACGATGGCGAAATTACCTCCGAGCTCGTTAACCTCGTATAAAAATTGTGCAAGAAAAAGAAGGCTTCACAAGACACGAGATCAAGAAGATGATCTAGTTAAAAATAATGCAACCAAGTTCAAACATAAAGGCCAAGTCTAAAGTCATCTACTATGGCTGCAACAAGAAAGGACACATCAAAGCAAACTATCCAAACCAAAAGAAAATGAAAAAGCAGTGGAAGAAGAAGGTGTTACATGCAACATGGGATGAATTTTTATCAGAAGATTCCGATGAAGATCTCCAACCGACAAGCTTCCTCGTACTTCCGACCCGGGAGCAAGTCATCGAATCTAAATCCAAGACAGAATCAGAAGTTGAGTCTAAGCGAAGCCACAGATCCACATCTGTTTCAAAAGGTTCCCAACCCATTATAAGTATCTCTCTGATTAGATCGCATAACTTAATTTCATACTTATCTAGAAAACTAGCTAAATCCAACCTCTGGGTCAAGTCATTCCAAGAGGATGTCAAAGCCCTAAAGGAAGTGACTAACCCAAGCTCTTTGACTAAATATGTTCAAGTTGGAACTTCAACTCAAGTCAAACAACTTGAGGAAGAAAATTCTAGCTTGAAAAGTCAAGTCAAGGAACTTAGAGACTCGTTAGAATGATTTACTTTGGGTTCCAAGAACCTTGACCTAACTTTTAGAAAATAAAGGGTCATATACAACTGACCCAGACTTGGGTACAATGCTAAACATAAATTCAAATCTTATATGTCCCTTGTTAATTGAACAAATAGAAAAGTAGTCTAAGCATGGGTCCCCAAGTCTAACTTAATTAATCAAGTTAGACTTGATCAATATTGGATCCCCAAGAATCAAATCCACTACCTTGATAAACCTTATCGAGGATATGATCCAAAAGGAGCCAAAAGAAAAATCATCTTCATTATTAAAAAAAATTGTTTGATGTTTGATCTACTGCTTTCCTTATACATGTTTAGATTAGGATAGATAAGGACTTAGGCTTGATCGACATTTGTTTAGTTAAACCAAGGATTCTTAGAAAGAAAATTAAATATTTAATTTAATTATTTAAAAGACTTTGTCTAGAAGTAATTGTTGTTTCAATATCCAAGAAGGCATAATGCCTCACCATAGCCTGGAAGTCAATTATTAAAATGAATGTTTAATTGACTGACTGTTAAACCTTAATCTAACTCAAATATAAATCAATCCTTAGATGTTAATATAAATTAAATATTAAAATTAATCATCTCACAAAACCAATAAGGTTCCCTAATTAATAATATAGAAAAAGGTGAGGTAGACTTAGACTAAAATAAAATTAGTAAAATCAAATTAATCTAACTTAAATCAAATTTAACTAAAATCAAATTTAACTTAAACTTAACTTAAATCAAATTTAACTTAACTTAAATCAAATTTAACTTAAATCAAATTAAACTTACACTTAATTTAAATCAAATTTAATCTAACTTAAATAAAATTTAACTTAAATCTAACTTAAATCAAATTTAACTTAACTAAAATCAAATTTAAATTAAATCTAACTTAAATCAAATTTAACTTAACTTAAATTAAATCAAACTTAAATCTAATCTAACTTAAATCAAATCTGAATTAAATCTAATCTAACTTGAATCTAAATTAAATCTAATCCAACTTAAATCAAATCTAAATTAAACATAATCTAACTAAACTTAAGTTAAACTAAATTAACTATCTCACAAGCACCCATAGGTATAACATGATTGACAATCTAGACTAGGTGAGATGGAAAATTAAGGGGTTGAATTCAATTAATCTATCTTATAATCCGTAAAAATTAGATCCAAATCAAATACTTATATGTAGGAGCATAATGATTTGGATCAATGAATATTAAATAGTGGATGCTCCAGACACATGACTAGAGACCGATTGAAGCTCACCAAGCTAAAACTCAAGAACTTAGGATCAGTTGCATTTAGTAACGATGGGAAACTTAAAGTAATTGGAATAAGTAATATCGAACTAAGTTCCGATTTCATTATTCGAAAAATATTATTAGTCGATAAATTCAATTTTAACTTACTTAGCATAAGTCAACTGTATGACTCTGGACACATAGTTACTTTTTCTAACTCTGAATGTTTAATTAAGAATATTGAAAACCCTAAAATTATACTTAAGGAATTAGGGAAAATAATATTTTCACAATTGGCATACCAACCTCCTCACTAAAGTGTCTTTTGACACAATAAAAGAAAACCAAGTTGTGGCAAAGGAGACTGGGTCACATTCACATGAGACTCATTTCAAAAATGAGTCAAAATGGCTTAGTTAGAAGTCTGCCTAAATTAAAAAAAAATTAGAAAAATATAATCTGTAATGCTTATCAACAAGGTAAATAAACTAAGTCAACCCACAAACCAACCAACCTAAATTGAACCAACTCGATACTTGAGCTCCTATACTTAGACCTATTTGATTCACACGGAGCCAAGTCACTAAGCAGAAAATAATACTGCTTAGTCACAATTAATGATTACTCAAGATTTACTTGGGTAAAATTTCAAACAACTAAAGATGAAACTTTTGAAATCTTTAACAATTTTTGTAAATTAATAGAAAATGAAAAAGATACTAAAATTAAAAGAATTAGAAGTGATCATTGGGGAATTTGAAAATCATAGGTTTACCGAATTTTGTCAAGCTAATGGATATAATCATGAATTTTTATATCCAAGAATTCTCCAACAAAATGGTCTAGTAGAATGGAAAAAATAGAATATTACAAGAAGTCGCTAGAACCATGTTAAACAAATATAACCTAAATAACTAATTTTAGACTGAAGCAATAAATACAACATGTTATATTCAAAATAGAATATTAATTGATAAATTTTATAATAAACCCCCCTATGAAATATATTTTAATAAAATACTCAATCTACATTATCTAAAAGTTTTTGGATGTAAAGTACATATACTGAACACTAAGAATTATTTAGATAAATTTATATCAAAATCTTTAACTGGTATCTTTTTAGGGTATTCCACAACTAGTAGAGTTTATAGAGTCTATAACAAGGATACCCTAAAAGTTGAAGAAACAACCCATGTAATTTTTTATGAAGAAAATAACCTACCTAATTTAATCAATGAAAATAATAATCAGAATACAAGAAAGATAAATGATGAAGAAGATAGTAAAATTAAACATAGAACAAGTGAATCAGAAGAACCAATTGTTGACCATAACCTAAGATCATCAAGGATAAGATCTAATCACTCATCTGACCAAATTTTGGGTGATCCAATCCTAGGAGTTCGAACTCGATCATCTTATAAAAACCTAAGTTAAATAACACTTATCTCTAAAATTAAACCCAAAACTATAGAAGAAGTCCTACCTAACCCAGATTGGATAATTGCTATGTAAGAGAAACTAGCCTAACTTGAAAGAAATAAAGTCTGGGAATTAGTGTTTAAACCCATAAATAAATTAATAATTGATACTAAGTGGGTCTTTAAAAATAAACTAGACCATAAAGGTGAAATAGTTAGAAATAAAGCTAGACTAGTGGCAAAGGGGTTCAACCAAGTAAAATGGTTAGATTATGATGAAACCTATGCACCAGTAGCCAGATTTAAATCCATCAGGATGCTGCTAGCGTATGTAGCACATAAAGGATTTAAATTATACCAAATAGACGTCAAGTCTACATTCCTCAATAAGTTCATCAAAGAAGAAGTTTATGTAAATCAACCCCCAGGATTTGAGAATTTAGACCACTCAAACCATGTCCTTAGGTTAAAGAAAGCTTTATATGGATTAAAACAAGTACCTAGGGTATGGTATGAACGATTATCAACATACCTAATATCTAAAGGGTTTAACCAAGGATAAATAGGCCAAATCTTATTTGTTAAATCTTAGAAAAAGATATTTTTATAACTCAAATTTATGTAGACAACATAATTTTTGGCTCAACGAATACTAAATTTTTAAAAGAATTCACTAAATTAATGGAAAATGATTGAAATGAGCCTAGTAGAGGAATTTAATTTTTTCTTAGGTTTACAGATAAAATAAATAAAAGAGAATATTTATGTTTTTCAAACAAAATATGCTAAAGAGTTAATTAAAATGTTTGGAACAAAAAATTCTAAAAACATAAATACTCATATGGCAACCAATGTTAAAATTGACTCTAATTTAGAAGGAAAATTAGTAGACTTAAAATATTATAAAAGTGTAATAGAAAGTCTACTATACCTAACTACAAGTCAACCTAATATTTTATTTGTAGTAAGTATGTGTGCTAGATACCAATTTTGTGCAAAAGAATCATACTTAACTAATGTAAAAAAGAATACTTAGATACATTAAAGGAACCCTAAGTGTAGGGGTTTGGTACCCTAAAACTAGCATATTTGACTTAGTTAGGCACTCTGACTTAGACTATGCTAGGTGTAAACTAGATAAAAAAAGTACAAGTGAAAGTTGTCAACTATTATAGATGATGCACACTTTAAAAGATTATCAACTAGAATATAAAAATAAAAAAATATCAATTGATAATATAAGTTCCATCAATTTAACTAAAAATCTAATACATCACTCAAGGACTAAGCACATAGAGGTTAAGCATTACTTTGTAAGGGATCATATAGTTAGGGGTGATATTGTACTTGACTATGTTGAGTCTAAGTCAAACCTAGCAAATATTTTCATAAAATCCTTACCTGAACTCGAGTTCAGTACACTTAGAAGACATTTAAGTATATGCTTAGTAGAAAGGATTCAAAATAAAATATTTAAATAATTTTTAAATTTTTTAAGTTATAGTTTTCTAAAATTACTTCTTCAAAATCAGGTTGCTTTTAAAATTTTAAGATAAAGTTATTTTGTTTTCTTCAAAACACCCAATTTTATTAGTATTTTCAAATATTAGACTTACCCTAGGCCTTTCCCCTTAGAAAGCATGTACCCATTAGGTTTCAGCCAGAGCATCTCACATGCACACTAGGAATACCTTTACTGTATATGAAAAAATATTTACAATGGTGTGAGATGCATAGGATATTGCCTAGACTTCAGAATACTTATGTATGTGCATTAACATAAGTCTGGGCTATAAATACTAATTTAAATTAATAAAGTTGAGTCATCCTTTTTAGTTAAAACTAACTGAATCACATACTTAACTTGACTAACTAAGTAAATGCTACTACCCTATGGTAAACAGCTAGTAGCTAAATGTTAGACATGTATTCTAAGGATAGTAGATGAATATTTTAAAGTTTTTTTTAATTCTTTAAACTTTATATGCTTGAACTTTAGGATAAAAGCCAGGAACTCCCCCCTCAAACTTAAAAGCATTCACTTAGACTTTTTTTTAAGCATTAAGGGGGAGATTAAATTTTGTTCTCTTTTTCTAAAATTCTTTTTAATATATGGAAAAGGAGAGTAATAGAATTTAAGTATTTGAGTTTTTAAGTTTTTATTTTTTTTAACTAAGTTTTTATCAAAATTACTTAAGTTTTTATAAAAATCCTTTTAAAGCTAAATACTTAAACTAAGTTTTTTAAGCTAAGTATTTATGTTTTTATAAAAATCATTTTTAAAGCTAAGTACTTAACTAAGTTAAGTTTATGTAAAAATATTTTTTAAAGCTAAGTATTTAACTAAGTTAAGTTTTTGTAAAAATATTTTTAAGCTAAGCACTAGAAATCTTTTTAAAAGCTAAAGTACTTAACTAAGTTAGGTTTTTATAAAAATCTTTTTAAAAGCTAAGTTAAGTTTTTGTAAAAAAAATTTTAAAAGCTAAGTACTAAAATTTTAAAGCTAAGTTTAGTTTTTATAGAAATCTTTTTTAAAAAAGGTAAGTACGAAAAATATTTTTAAAGCTAAATAATTAACTAAGCTAAGTTTTTATAAAAATCTCTTTAAAGCTAGAACTAAATTAAGTTTGAATAAAAAATCTTTTTTAAAAGCTCAATACTTAACAAAGGTTCTTCAAATCTAAGTATGTAGCTAAGTTTTTTTTATTAAAGAGAAAGTTAAGAAAATGCAATGTTTCAAGGGGAGTATTTTTTAAACTCTTTAAAGAATTCTTAGTTCCATTTCAAAAACTTAGAAACTTAGTTCTTGAAAAAGTTTCCATCCACTTAAAAATACTTACTTAGCTTTGCATGTCATCTATCTGGTTTTTACTTGTTTTAACTTAAATTTGAATTATATTGTCATAATCAAAAAAGAGGAGATTGTTAGTGCAAAAAATACTAGGCAATCGAACCTAAGTTTTGATTATGGTAAATGGTTCATAGTTAAGCTGTCTTGTGATATAACAAGTTGAACTAAGTGTGTAGGAAAGTTCTAAGTGATCTAGGCAAAGGAAAGTCCTAGTTGCGGTTAAGTAATGAAGTCCTGGTCTGAGGGACTGGGCAAAGCTTTGGCAGGTCGAGGATGTCAGGTGAAATCATAGGGTTATGGATTCTAGGTGGAAGTCCTGAGGGCGAACACCAGGCGAAAAACTGGACTGATCGAGGATTGGACGTCCAGCAGAAAAGTCATGAAGCTTCGGATGCTAAGCAGAAGTCCAGACGATCTAGAGAACCAGTCTAGTAAAAGGTAATTTCTCCTGAGAGAAGTAGGTGAGGACGTGTTCCCCGAAGAGGGAACAGTAGGCATCGGTTTGACCTAGAGTTTCATCAAAACTCAAAGTCAGGACCTGACAATCCGAAGACTATCAAATCTTATCATTCTTTACATGTTGCCTAGACTAACCTAATTTTACAGGAAAACAAAATCATAAAAATGGTGGTCTAGATGCTCGGACTTCGGGCGCCCGAAGCAGGGTGCCTGGCTAAGCGCCCTCGAGGTCTGGGCGCCAGACGGCCAAAACCTATCTGTGCGGTGAGCTAGAGCGCGTTGATTGGGGGATCTAAGTCATGGTCCGGGCACCCGAGGGTAGTCTGGGCGTCTGGAGATGGATAATTTTGCAGTCGAGTTTCAATGAGAGCACGACATGTCAGCCCCATGGGAGCGCCCGGGGGAGGGTCCAAGCACCCAGAATGGACTATAAAAGGGGGATTTGACCAACACTTCAAAAACAACATTCTGAACATCTTCTGCTTCTGTGTGATGCTTAGAAAATGCCTCCACGATTCCCAAAAGCTGATCCGACGATAACTACACTGAAGATTTCTTCCTCTTAGTCATCTGTATTTTCTTTAATTATTCAAGTTACTTATACACAATTGTAATTACTTTTATAACTTATTCAGATTTTAGTGATTGCCCAACAAAAGTGATCAATGATTGTGAGCCTTGGTGCAGGAGTCGTCACAGCCTTCTAACTAAGTAAATTAAAGTGTTAACTATTGTTTGTTTTGATTTTTCCTTTATTTTGTTGCGCTTTACTCCAATTGTTTTTAAACGAACATGAAAGTCACGAGCACTATTCACCTCCCTCTAGCCTGTCTCGATCCTATAGCCCTTATCTCCCTAAAAAAATATCAAAATTCCAACTTGACATTTCTTTAACTTTTAACCAAATTGTGCCAATTTAATCATCAATTCATCAAAAATTAGCACACTTTTACTTTTCAAGAGTAAAGATTTAAATCTTCATTTTCAAGGTGTAATATTACCTTGAAAATGCCCCAAAGTATCAATTTTATCATGGTTTAATTAAACACCCTTCCATTTAGAGTTGACACACTTTAAATCTATCTAGAGTGTAGAGAACACACTCTTAGAAACCCAAAATCTATTGGTGCTCCTCAGATGTTCTAGGTACTCACTAGGAATAACTTTCCTTGATGACCTTCCTAGGCTTCTTAAAAGCCTTAGTCACATTAGTCTCCTCTAGATCAACTCTAGGGATACATTTCCTTGTAACCTTGTTAATGACTTTTTTAAACTTCTTATAATCTTTAGTCATGTTGATGTTCTCAATGTTAACTCTAGGGATAACTTTCCTTGTAACCTTAGCTTGACTCCTAGACCTAGGGCTAGTTTCATAACTGTATAGAACTCTATGGTACAAGGACACATTCTTTTTAGTTTTTGGTTTGTATCTCAAATCTCTCTTACCATTAAATGGCTCTTGTTCTTCTAAATCTAGGTTTCGCTTCTTTGGTCCTTCGACACTAATTGTCATTTTCACAAGGGTCTTATCTAATTTATCAAGCCTTAACCTCAAAATTTAATTTTCTATCCTTAAATCCTCAAATTTAGATTTTTTTTTATTATTTTCTTAAATATTTTTCTTTTTAGGCACATATTTAACTTGTTTCAGTTTCTTGCCTAAACTGTTATCTAACTTCCTAAACTTAGACACGATAGTCTTAGCATGAATGACTTGTAATTGTCCTTAGTTTTTTCATGCTTTCTATTTTTATGATAAATAGGATTAAAATAATAAAATTATTTCTAGCATACTCTTTATCATGACATGAGTAAAAACCATTAACTAGTGGTATCTTGGGTTTTCCCTTCGAACCTCCCCCTTGACTTAAGCTTCCTCCTCTTTTCTTGGTCGAATTTCTCTCCTTTGGACATTGATTCCGATAATATCCTTTTTGATTGTAAGAAAAATACACAATGTACTCCTTGCCCTTGCGTGTCACGGGGCCAACCTCTTTTGGCTTCTCTTTCAACTTGAGAGTCATTTGAGTCTTATTTTTTACCAATTTGGGATACTTGCTCTTATATTGTCCTTTTTCCCACCACTCAAAGTATATAATGTGATTTTCATTTTTATAACTTGAAATTGATATTCCTTCACAATTTATGCTTTGTTGACTTGTGGAAATGGCAGTATATTCTTTCTCATTGACCTTGGATTGAGGCTTCTTGTTGTCCCGATGTCAATGATCTCTCCCCCTCAATCCATGAGGTGGATGCTTTTTCAATTCCTTTCTCAGATGTTGAGCATCTCTCAACCTCCAAATCCTCTTGTATTTGAATCAAAGAGTTTCCCTCTTTGCCTTTTTCGTTACATTTCGTTGAGAATGGAACTTCATGGAGCTTTGCCAATTTGCTCCATAATTCATTTGCACTCTTGTAATCTCCTATTTTGCATAAAATATTGTAAAGCAATAAATTAACCAAAATTTTGGTTACCTTATCATTTGGCTCAGATTTTTTTTAAATTTCTCCTCGATCGATTTGCTTTTCTTGAGAAGCTTCCCTTTGTTATTCATCGAAGCTTGAAATTCCTCCATTAGAGAAAATCATTGCTCTATCTCCATCATAAAAAATGTTCAACCCTTGATTTTCAAAGGTTGAAGCTTCCAATTCCAAATGGTGGAGGTGCTCAGATGTCATATCCAAATTCATCTTGGCACTCTATTTTTTAACTTGAGCTCATTGAATGATAAGTCCTGAACTTTTTGAAATTAGGGCTTCAACTTCTTCTTCTTCCTCTAACTCGTTGCTCTCTCGTTGATTAGTCCAATGAAGAGTGACTTCACTCTTATACGACTTGTTAGGATACTCTGAGAGCTAGAGGGGGTGATTCACTCTAATCGTTTCGTCTTGTTGATGATTTACAGTAAAACTTTGAAGTAATGTTAATACCCTTAATTTTACTTGGTATTCACCTCTTTGAGGTGACTAATCCAAGGGTCCACTCTTCTCATTCACAGTACACTATGAAAATTTCCTTCTAGAAGGTGGAGAAGCCTCATACAAACAAATACACAAGTAAATACGAGAAATACAACAAGAAATGCAACAAGAACAAAGAATTGAATACAATAATGAAGGACTTAAGGACATTTGCTCTTGATCTCTTATTGTTGTGAATTGCCTCTTGATACTTGGACAGTGCAGCAACACTTATCTCCAAGAAGCTTCAAGAACTGGCAATGAAGAGTGGAGAAGAAGAGATATCAATTTGAATCTTTGCAAAATCTTATATCCCACAGATTAGGGCTCTCAATCGATTGACTTTATCCCCAATTGATTGTCACGTCAAATACGAGCACATCCAGTCGTCCAAACCTTACAATGGCTCTTTTCTTTTTCTCCCAATCGATTACCTAATTGATTAAGAGACTTTAATCGATCACCTGATTGATTACGAAGCCCACTGTGTGTCACGAAGAACTTCCCTTAATCAATTGAAGATGCTCTGGATCGATTACCTAATCGATCCATCGGCTTACTATTCTTCATAAAAAAACTCCTCCCAATCGATTAGAGAGTGCTAAATCGATTGTCTATTCGATTCAGCACCTCTTTATGCTCGCAATTAGGCTCTCGATCGATTACCTAATTGATTGAACTTTGGGCTAATCGATTACCCATGCCTCTGTGTGAAAGCACTCCCAATCAATCCATTGATCGATTGAACTTGGGTTAATCGATTACCCATTCAATTACCCCAACCCTAACTCATCTAATCCGAGCTAGGATTCCCTCTTCCGACATCCAGCCAACCGTGACCTGTTGGGACATTCCGTCTCATGCCAACTTCCCATTAGACTTTCGATCACCATGTGTTATCCTCTTTGACCCACTTGGATTTTCCTCTTGTCCAACCATAATTAGGGTTTTCCTCTTGCCAAAGTGTGGTCCTCCTTGATCTACTTGGATTTTCCTTTGTCTAGCCGCAATTAGGACTTCCCTTTACTAACATGTGGTCCTCCTTGATCCACTTGGATTTTCCTTTGCCTAACCGCATTTAGGACTTCCCTTGCCTAACCTCCAGTTAGGACTTCACCTTTGTATAACTCTCAAGTTAAGACTTTCTAGTCAAGTATCTGGGTCCTACATGACATACTGGACTTCTCTCTCACATATCATCAAATATCCGGTCAACATTGACCTATTTGACCTTTTCTCACATATTGTTCCACATATTATCCAAATATTGAAACTCAAACTCGAACACACTCGAGCTTAGTCAAACTGGTCAACCTTGACAAGGGATGATTGCACCAACAATCTCTCAACAGAACTTACGAACTTTGAGATCTCAGGCACTACGATCACAATGTAAGGCTTCCTCAGCCAGAACCTACCTCTTACGACCCTACCATGTATCTAACGCATGTGTACCTGTATTTACCTCTCTCCACATCCGTGAAGCTGGTACTAGGAGTCCGTTAAGGCAGCGAATCAACCTTTTTTTAAGATCTTACGCCGCTAGACGCTGAGGTAACTCTGTGACTTGTTTCTATAGATCAAATATCTTGTCCTAGGTGCTATGATCACAGTACAAGGCTTTCTCAGCCAGAACTTGCTTGTCATGACCACAATCACAATTGCGACGACCATACATGGGATCTAGAAGCTCTTATACCAGACGTCGAACTGAACAGCAATTATCCTACAGACTATTGAATCCATTGATTTGTGTATAAATATGAAATCAATCTTCTACCCCTTAAGAAAATAATCGGCATTGACAAAAATATTATAAATTCTCAAAAACTTATATTTTATATCAACTCACACCATTATTATTTATATTGACTCTAAACTTAAAACACAACATAAAGGAAAGAAATCCTAATGTTTAAAACTCAATTTTAACTTGTAAAAAAATGAAAAAAAAAATCCTATCACAAAGTAAAAAATTCTTAACAAACTTATAATCATAAAATCTCTAAAGACTCAAAATTCAAAAAATACACAAAACAAAATTTATCAAAAAATACCTAAAATACTAAAAAAAACCAAAAAATATTTTAAAAAATAATAATTTACTAAAAATAATAATAAAAAAATCCAACGAATCCTTTTATATCATATTTGGCTCGTGAGATCCCAGGGTGATTCAACGTAATATATAGTCCGTTAGACGACAAACAGATTTGTAAGAGATCAATCGTAAGTGTTTCCATTTATTTACTGCAATTGTTCAAACATATATAATCAAGGCCAACCTCTGTCTTTTCCCTATGCAACATCTCAAGATGGTCTCCCGATGTACGTTGCCATCCCTACACAGCTCCTCTGAGGACACAGTCTGTTATCACGGCTGCTGTGACCACCATCGCCCACATCTTCCTCATCCTGGCAGCACCGACTCTTGTCCTGATTCATCCGACATGTCTGTTCCAGCAAGCCTATTCTATGCCATCCTTAACAGAGAAGGCAAACCATGAAATTCTTAATACATTTTTTCCACAAGAAATCGCGACTTCCATGCCTCGCCGTACGTACGTATTCGATAAACTCACAAGTCACAGCATGAGTCGTGATTAGAAGTCTGTATGTAATGATTAAAGAGTTGCTTAAAAGAATCTTATCCATGCGTGATTAGAAGTCCGTATCAGCATCTTCGCGCCTTCGCTCGCTCCAACATTGATCTCCTTTGCCATTGCATTTTTGTTGCTTTCGGTGATGTGTGATAGATTCTACACTTGCAGAAACAATAGGTTGCATGCGTTCCATTTCCACCTTATAGATCGATTTGTACTCCGGCCGGAACGAAAGCTATAAAACTCCTCAACCATCCAAAGGTAAATACCGACCTCCTCCCAGATGGAATGATCAAATCATAGAGAAGAGATTAGAGATACTTAATTATCTATCTATTTATATATTTCTAAAAGCAATTAGTTGAGTAGTAGTTATATAAGATGGCAACTAAGGAATTAAATGTTGTTACATGCCATAATTGTTGGTAAATGTTTGTCCTATCTATCATTCCATATGATTCTACGCACTTGTCTAATGGAACCAATCAAATTGCATTTTGACTTGTATTATTTGTAAGAAAATGTATTATAAGAGGTTTCTTTGCCTACAAAATGTATCCAATAAGAAAAAGATATGATAGAGTATCGCTAGGATTAGATCCGTGGAGTAAGAATCAGAGTTCCGAACCATATAAAATCTAGATGTTGTGTTTGTGTTTTTATTCTCGTATTTTGTATCTTTTCGCAACAAACGACGAGCGATCGAATGAAATCGTAAATTATTATTCACCCTCGGTCCACAATGCATACGGTTCAATTGTCCATAAATGTTTGCTCCACTTGACTCTACGAACTTGTGGAATGAAACCAATCAAATTGCATTAAGTGTGGTAGATATTCAGCACTCGATTAAAGTCAATTCTCTATTTAGTTTGATCAAAAAGCTCCACATTCTTTAGAGGAAATCATGCCAGTTCCACACATTCTTGATGCATATTTAATTTCCACATTAATGATGGTTTGATGAGCTCGTATTTAAGTCATAACACATCCCGTCTGAAAGTTGAGTCACATGAGATACCGATGACAATGGCGAGAACATTGACGAAAAGGAGAATTTGGAGCCCGAGAGAGAGGATCACTGATAGTGTCCACGACCCTACAAGAACCACAAGCCAAGCATCCGGGAGCATTACAGCGAGAACTAGGGAAGAGGTCCCTGGCACAGGGCCTTTGATGCTCAAGTTAGAAGAAAAGTCGAACGGAAAGAGATGAAGAATAGTAAATATGTGGAGTAAGACTGTTGTCTAGTGAATACCTGGCCAACAGAGAGGACTTCCCTTTTTATACTATCTTTCGTAACCTTCACAATAAGACATCATAGAATATCAAATGTCAAGGGGTGTCGGGTGAAAGAAGATGTATGACAAACTTCCATTGGGTAGAGGAAGGATCCCCAGTTTGTACGTAGCAGAGTATTGGAATATTTCCTAATTAACGGATAGCTATTATTTTCTGACAAATTATTACGATTTCCTAATAGCGTTGTCCCCTAGGGGTCCGATCGGCTAAGAGGCAGACCGGGAGTAAGACTGAGATAGTACCTAGGAGAAGTGAGACTGAGTCCTAGAAGTCCGGGCAGTATAAAGCCGACCGGGATTAGATTATGAGTCTTGCCTATGAGAAGTGAGGGGACTGAGCCCTGAAAGTATGACCGGTATAAAACCGACCGGGATTAGATTAGTAACCTTGTCTATAAGAAGTGAAAGGACTGGGTCTTGGAAGTCCAACCAATATAAAAGTAATCAGGATTAGATTATATATAATCTCCTTTTTGTGTTGTGCTTCTGTTGCTTTTACCGCATGCAATTGATGATTTGCGATACGCAAACAGCGGAACGGACGACGAATGAGACCGTACGTGCAGCAGGTGTTGTCTTCCCGACTGCTGAAGATTTTTGCTCGCTGCCGGTGTGGCATCTACCCGATCCATCCTTATTTTAGCCGTAGGGGCGCCCAGCATATCCCTTCTTAGTGTATATATATACCTACAAACTTTGTTCAATAGTTATATCAACATTACCTAAGCATCTAAATAAGATGGCCGATTCGATAAGGAATTGTTACATGTCAATGTACTAGCTAGCACAAATAAATAATAACATAGTTTAATTGCAATCTTGAGCCTTGAGAATCATGTGTCTATTGACGTCCGAGATAGAAAAAAAAAATTGTGCAATTTTTTTTGGGTCACAAAAGCTTTGTGGAGATGATAAATGACAGAATGAGTTGCCTTTCACAAAGCTTGCAAGTTCTATCACGTTGGTGTGATATGTTGTTGTGAGCTTTCATTGTTTAATTGGCCTTTCACTATGCTTATAATTTTGAAAGTCAATAAAACTAAAGCCTCATATTTGATTTCTTTTTTTAAAAAAAATAGTAATATTTTATGAGTATTATTAGTTTTGTTTTTTTAAGTAAAACAAATGTTAATTTTCTATGAAACATAAAGTTCTTTAGGCACAACAGAATAGGAATTTTCTATTAAAATAACTTAAAATTCATAATCGAACATCAGATCCATTGTCGTCTAGTCCGGTTAGGATACCTGGCTTTCACCCAGGCGACCCGGGTTCAAATCCCGGCAATGGAA
>JBBMJZ010413099.1:3893663-3904478 GCA_037833815.1 Zingiber zerumbet | reverse complement strand
CGACACGACTCTGATGACCGAAAGCAGGACTCTCCAAATTCTAAAAGTCTTCGGTATAATTATTATAAAGCATTCAAATTATATGTTTATTGTACTCATCCTTATAATTGGAATTTTTGAATTGATAGTGAATTGCCCAACGAAAGCGATCAACAATCACGGACCTTGGAGTAGGAGTTGTCACAAGATCCAAACCAAGTAAAGCCAATACTTGTTAGTCTTTATTTTATTTTACTTTTTATTTTTGTTGCAGGATTCGAATCGGATGTTTTCTGAAAAGTGTGAAAAATCTAGGAGATTTATTCACCCCTCCCCCCCCCCCCCCCTTCTAGCACGTCTCGGTCCTACAAGTAAAGCTAGGCAATGAGGAAGTCCTGGTGAGTGAAGCTAGGCAATTGAAGTCCCCGTGAGTGAAGTTAGGCAGTTGAAGTCCAAGTGGGTCAAGGTTAACCTGACACTTGGCATGAGGAGAGAAGTCTAGATAGGTCAATAGTTGATCAGACATCTAGTGATTAGAAATTCCAGGTAGATCAAAAGATTAACTGAACACTTGGCATGAGGAGAAAAGCCCAAGTGGGTTAAAGGATTGATCGGACACTTGGTGGACAAGTGCTAGCAGGTCATGATTGACTAGATGTTAGGAAAGGGAACCCTAAACTTGGATAAAACAAGTTAGGATTGGGTAATTGATTGTGGCAATCGATTGGCCCTAAGCTAATCAATTGTTTAATCGATTAGAATGTTCTTGCGAGAACACAAAAAGGGGCCCGAATCGATTGATCGATCAATTGGGCCAAGCCTAATCAATTGATCCAGTAGATTAGGGTAGGTTGTTTATGAGAATAAAATGTGTCAGAATCAATTGAACAATAGATTTTGGCCATGCTTAATCGATTGGGTCAATCGATTAGCCAATGTTTTATCATGATAAGAGGGAATCGATTGAGGCAATCAATTAAGAAGGCTTAATCAATTGGGCTAATTGATTAAGACCTTTTTACGAGTGAATAGAGAGTTACAGAATAGATTGGGTAATCGAGTAAGGCTCTCTGAATCAATTGGGATGACTCACCAATCAATTAGGGTTCAAAAAGAGTCATTCTACAGGTGTGTGAATTGTTAGATGACATGCAATCTATTAGGGAAAAGCTAGATTGATTAGAGGCATTAAGTGAACCCTAAAATATGATTTTTTTTGTCGAGATTTTGAAGCCAACGCTCAACACAAATTCTGGACAACTACACACCATCTCTTGGAAACTTAGAAAGAAGTATTGCTATACTTCCAAGTTGATCAAGATGTGTCTACAAGTATGAAGAGAGTAAGCCAATGTTTCATCATTGTAAATCTTATAAGATTTCATTTGTATCAACTTGTATCTTTCTCTTCTTGTATCTTCTTTGTGTGTGAGCTTAGACGAGGCTTCTCTACCTCTGGATTATTTCCGAGAAGGCGCTCTTTTATAGTGGATGTGTTAGAGAGGGTCAGATTCTTAGATTAGTCACCTCATTTGAGGTAGATACCAAGTAAGTCTATCTTGTTGGCATTGAGGAGCTTTGCTTCGAGTTTATCCTCTACAATAACATCCACGAAATGAGCGAGCGAGCAAGACAAGCTATTCATCTCTCTCTAGCTCTAGAGTGTCCCAACAATCTTGACATCGACTATGTCAGAGTCAGGGGAGTTTGGACCTTGAAAAGGACTTGGTGATACGGTATGTGCTTGACCATTATGCAAAGGGGAGGTTGCTACTATAGCTACGATCTCGACCTCGAGTATGTTCGAGTCGAGAAATTTTAGGCAGGAGGATCTGAGTCTAATAGAAATGCTTGTTTCTTAACAAAAAAAAGAAAAATATAAGATGGGATGTTAAACGAATAACATGAGGATAATGAAGTGGCTTAAGATGAATAAGGCTTCAGGTGATTAGTGCTCCATGGGCCATTGAGCTTCTTGTCGCTTGCGTCTTCTAAGTAGTATGCTCCTTAACTCCATTTGCAAGTCACCTAGAATGGTCCACTCCACTATGGTTTCAGCTTGTTTGCATCGCCGACTAGATTGACCTTTTTCCAAACTAAGTCTCCGACATTGGAAGTGTAAAGAATGACTCGCTTGTTGTAATTGACACACATCCATTGTCGAGAAGTACCTTTTCTCAGGTTTCTATAATCAAGTCAAGATCTAAGAGTCATTGTTTAAGATTGTCCTGTCCATAGGTGCTTCTTCGTATATATTCCTCTCTAATTTTCACCAGAATGATTGCACCCCACCATAGACAAGGTGGAAAGGAGTCATTCCCGTACTTTCCCGAGGTGTAGTTTGATAGACCCAGAGAATACTTGGTAACTCGTCCACCCAACTGCTTTTGATATGGTCCAGTTTGATTTTGAGCCTACAAATTATTTCCCGATTGGTCACCTCCACTTATCTATTGCTCTTTGGGTAGGCTACCGAGGTGAAGGCTTGCTGAATTCTGAATCTTTCACACAACTCTCTTAGTTGACATCCCTGAAACTACTGACCATTATTCAAGATGACTTTGTGATAAATGTCATATCAATAGACATTGTTCTTCTATAAAAACGTCTTGAGTGCATCTTTAGTTATTTAGGTCAAGGCTTCAGTTTTGACCCATTTTGAGAAGTAGTCGACAATAATTAGGAGAAATTTCCTCTATTGGGGCCCAACTAGGAAGGGACCTACAATATACATGTCTCACTGATCAAATGGGTATGACAAGTGGCGATCTTCAAGAACATAGTTGGACGGTGAAAGAGGTTATGATGCTTTTGACAATGAACACAAGCAGTAACGAAGTGGGCAGTGCCCACTTGCATATTTGGCTAAAAATAACCGGCCAGTAATGCCTTCCAAGCAAGTGTCCTTCCTCCAATATGATTTCTACAAATACCTTCATGAACCTCCCACGTGACATAATCTACGTCATCAGGACTAAGGCACTTGAGGAGGGGGTGTGAGAAGGATCGACGATACAATATGTCCACAATTAGAGTGAAACGAGAAGTTTTCCTCTTCAGCAATCGTGTCTATTCCAAATTTTCAGGTAAAATTCCTTGTTAGTAGGCTTACTCCGGCTTGATACTTGATCAACTTATAAAACTAGCAGAGTTTGATATACATAGTCGTCCACTCTTCAACTTGCTAGTGTACTTGCTAGTTTGACCAACTCACCTGTTTTTTAATTCTTTGCTCGAGAAATCTTTTGCATCGTGACCTCCTAGAATTCACCTTTCACCTTCTCAAAAATATCTATGTAGAATCACAATCAATCACTTTTGATCTCAAAACTTCCTTCCAACTGTTAAGCGATCAGCTATGAATCTGAGTGGATGATAACTCAGGAAGCCCTGATTTGTTTGGCTACCTGAAGCCTGGCAAGCAGGGCTACATACTCGGTTTCATTGTTGGATGCTTGAAAGTTGAGCCAGATAGAGAGCTGGATTACATCCTCCCAAGGAGATATTAATAATATTCTGACACCACTGCCTTGTAAGTGGATGAACCATCCATACAGATTTTCCATGCTCCATCGACTTCCATGTTAGGAACTTTAGTTAAGAAATCTATCAAGCCTTGAGCTTTGATGGTTATCCTTTGTTGATATTGGATATTGTACTCTTTTAGCTTAGTGGTTCACTTGATCAACTTCCCTGAGGCTTCTAGATTTGTTAACATCCGACCCAAAGTACTATTAGTAAGGACTGTGATAGGGTGAGAGGGAAAATATGACCTTAGTTGGCGAGTGGTAAGGGCAAACCCGTGACCCAATTTCTCTAAATTGGTGTATCTGCTTTCAACGTCCTTCAGTGAGTGACTTAAGAAATAGATAGGGTGTTGTGCACTATCCTCTTATCAAAATAGTACCATAGCGACTACTCTCTTAGATGCTAATAATTATACCTAAAGTATTTCCTCCACTATCAACTTGGAGAAGAGTGGTAAAAGGGACAAATACTCCTTCAACTCGGTAAAAGTCTCATTGTACTTCCCATACCACTCGAATTTAGAGGCTCTCTTTAACACCTTAAAGAAGGATAAACTCTAGTCGATTGAGAGAGAGAGATGAATCGAGAAAGCACTATAATGCATCCAACTAGTTGTTATGCTTCCCTAATGTTGCGGGGAGGAGGCACATTCTTGAGTGTCTGAACTTTCTTGTGGTTTGCCTCTATTTCTCGATCAGTGACTATGTATCTGATAAATTTTCCACTTTTGACCCTGAATCAGCATTTATTGGGGTCGAGTTTTAGATCGTATTGTCTGAGTGTATGCCATGTTTCCTCAATATTCGAGATTAAGCTCTAAGATTGGAAAGACTTGATTAAAATATTATCAACATATACCTCAATATTTCTTTTAATTTGGTGCTTAAAGATTCATGAGTCATTGATAAGTTACCTTTGTATTTTTTTTAAACCGAACGAGATAACAATATAATAAAAAGTTATATTGGTAGTGACGAAATTAACATTTTCTTGATCTTCTGATGCTAAGGGAATTTGATGATAACCTTGATATGCATCCAAATGCATATGACCTTATAGCCGGAAGTAGAATCAACTAGTTGATCAATAAGAGGGAGAAGGTAGCAATCCTTTGAGCAAACTTTGTTGAGGTCATGGAAGTTGATACAGACCCTCCACTTACCCCTGGCCTAGATACCAGCACCATGTTGGCAAGCCAAATCAGGAATTTAACC
Organism: Zingiber zerumbet; assembly: GCA_037833815.1. Classification (NCBI taxonomy): domain Eukaryota; kingdom Viridiplantae; phylum Streptophyta; class Magnoliopsida; order Zingiberales; family Zingiberaceae; genus Zingiber; species Zingiber zerumbet. Next base: position 3,899,757 of record JBBMJZ010413099.1, on the reverse strand, counting down.
TCCCGAATGTGCTCGACTTCAATTAACTTGTTGATTTCTGCCTCAATAACTTGGTCCCGCTCTGGTGAGAAATTTCACTTCTTTTACTGGATAGGCTGAACCTCTAGCTGTTGGGGTTGCAAGGTTGCAAACATAGTCCCACATTGAAAACGCATGGGAAAGATCATTGGTTTATAAAGATATCTCCATTGGCATAAGGCCTTTTGGGTATAACCCAAGAGCAAAACCATGAGGGCTTAGACCCAAAGTGGACAATATTATGTCATTGTGGAGATATCTAAATTCTTTTCGATCAAATAGATATTACCTTATCATTTGCCTCCGATCATGAGGTTTGTTCTTCAGTCCAATATCTTGGTTGGAGTCTCTTCCCTTTCTTATCTTTTGGGACTTTAAACGGCTCCTTGATCACCATCATGGTGTCTCAATCCGTGTCATAGAAGACCTCTATCTACATCATCCAAAATGTGATGTCCCCTAGGCTTCCTCCTTCGTATTTTGGCAGTTCTATCAAGCTGGTCATCTTCTTAAGCGTTGTTTTTCTCGACGGTTAGTTCGATGAAGTACAACCTCCCTCTGATACCACTTGTTAGACCTTGTATGACAGGATAGAAGGGGGTTGAATAGTTGATGCCCTCAAATCAATTGCTTCCTATGTATTCGTTAGTGCACAATGGAAATCTAATATTAATATGAATACAAAAGCTAAAGACACTAAGGAAAGAATAAGCAAACCGCTAACACGACGATTTATGTAGTTCAGAGATAACTTACTCCTACTTCACGGCTGTTCGTGAGGTGGACGATCCCTCAATCCGTCGATTGATTAGCCCCCGGTAAACTTCGGCTATCTCAAGTCTCCTTGTGGATGGAGAAACCTCACCACAACTCCAACCAAGATCTCTTGGAACACAAAGAACTCTTGAGCACTTGTTGACTACTAATTAGGGTTAACAACCACTAATTTCGTCAACCTTAACCAAGCTTCCAAGCATTGGTTATATATGCCACAGGTTGGAAAATCCCGCCTACTAGTTGACTGTCATTTCCATCAGTTAACTACCCTCTGTGGAATTTTAACCATTACAACCCAATGGCTCAATACCAGTCGACTGCTACTTCCATCAATCGACTGTTCCACACTGTCTGAGCGAATAGGGGGGGTATTTTATTCGCTCCCTAGTTGACTGCCAAGTCGACTACACTAGTCAATTGATGAAACCACCAGTCGACTGGTACCTGAATATATTCTCTTCGCACTCAGACCCTCACCCTTACAACTCACTTGACTCTTCGTTGCAACTTTGACCTCTTGCATTCAAACCTACTTCCTTTGGCTCTCGTCCCTCAGATGCATTCAAGCACGTGGCTCATCCCCAATGACATCCTTCGAGTATGCCTCGAAGTTGTTTCCCTCGGCCCTTGTCCTTGCTACCTTGTCCACGATCCCTCAGATGCTCCATCCTTCACCGAACCTGAAGCCATCAAGCTGAGTCATATGTGTATCCTGCAAGCCTGCGCACTCACATACACATATCAAATAACAAGGATGAACCTAACTTAAACCCTTTGCCCAAACACCAAAATGCATGGTAGCACGGACCATTGGGATTGTTCCATCATGCATGACTAAGAAAAAAAAAGGAGCTAAATCAAAATCTAGCACTACAAGCCAAGAAGTACGAACTAGATTCGAAATCTTCCCTTGACAAAGATGAAAAAGCCTACATGATAAGAAAGTTTAATAAAATTTTTCAAAACTAACAAAATTAATGAGATACAGGCTATGAAGCTTCTACGAGGTAAAAGAAAAGTGAGGTGCTACTACTACCACAAAAAAGGGCATATTATGGACAACTGCCCACAACTCAAAGAAAAAGAAGAAGTCCAAGCACAAGAACCTCAAAGTGACGTGGAGCGAATTGTCATCATCTGAGTCCAAGATGGAACACTACGCCGGATTAACACTAATGACTAGCCACCAATAAGAACTAGGGGTGGCAATTCAGGTCGGGTTTGGATTGACAGGTTCGGGTTGGCGGATTGACGGATTGGAACATCAAAATTCGAACCCGACTTGATTAATATTTCGGGTCAAATTGTTCAACCCAAACCCGACCCGTTTATTTGTCTTTGACCCACACCTGACCTGAAATGACCCACGACCCGAATCTTACCCGAACCCGACCCGACTTGAATTGACTCATGTATAAAAAATGTTCATTTTAACCTGAACTCAACCCGAATCCGACCTGAAAAAGACCAATTTTATTAAAATATACTTATTTTAACCCAAATTTAACTAGAATCCGACCCAAAAATATTTATAAACGGATTCAGGGTTGTAATCGGGTCATTCAGATTGACCCGAACCCAACCCATTTATTAATGGTGTCAATCAGATTGATCCGAACCCAATAAGACCTAACCCTAACTTGATTTTTTTCATGTTCAATTCGGGTCATGTTTTCATGTCGGGTTAGAAATTACCACCCCTAATAAGAACACAACCAAGCCACATCGGAAAAGAACATTAATGAAGGGGGAGCATCCACTTACAAGTCTGACATGGTAAGTGAGGTACGTTTCTTACCTTCCGATCAATTGTACGAAGCTATTAAAATACTAAGTAGGTCGTTTTGTAAAACTAGGACAAAGTATGTTAATTCAAAAAATAACTATGCATGCCTAGTAGAAAATTTTAACTAACTTAAGAATGAAAATATAAAATTAAAAGAGCAAATAGAATTATTAGAAAAATATCCTACATGCTTAAATTCAAAGTTACATCCTTCAAACTTCAAATATAATGGAGAACTTAATTGGCATATTAGAATCCATAAGGGTTAAATTATAAAAATATTTAAAAATGATATTCCATAAAAATACTAATAAATCTAGTCGGTAGAAATTTATTTTGGATCCCTAAATTTGTTTTAACCTATTAGATTTTTTTAATTGCTATAAAATTAGTATTTACTTGGAAATAATTTTTTTCAAGCATTCTCTTCGATTTTAATTCATTTCAAATTTTTTTATAACATACAAAAATATTTTATATTAGCATAAATATTTTTAAAAGTTTTTGACTGACATATAATTTCTTATAAATTCTTTACCAAAAAATAAATTTTTAATAATAATTTTTTTTTTGAAAAAATGAATTTGAGTAACTAAATTTTTCTACAGATAACCATTATATTTTAAATGTTTTAAAAATTAGCAAGATTTTTACAAGTTAAAATCTATTTTTAAGTATTTTATTTTAAAAATACATATTTCTATATAAAAATATTTATTTTTGGATAAAATAAAAATAGCTTTCTTGTGAAAATTTTTATAATGATCTGAATAATTATGTTTGACATTGAAAAAAAAACTTTGAGGATGTTTTAAAGCTTAAAAATAATTTTCATGAGGTGTAATTCTTAAAAATTGTTTTTTTTTTTTTGCAAGACAATATTGGTAAAAAAAACACAATCTTAGATTATCTGTGTACAACCCCTAAACAAATTCTAAGTTTTTTTTTCATTTTTGTCATATTTTCTCTTATTTTTTATGTGATTAAGTTAAGGGGGAGTTTGTAATTTTCTTGCAAGCATTTACACTTGCAATTATCTATTTTAGTATTATGATTTTTGCAATTATTTATTATTTTTTCCCTAAACATATGTCAGGTTGATGCACAAAAAAAGGGAAGATTGTAAATACCCCAGATTAGTTTTGATGTGGTCAACAAAGTTAAGTTAGATCATAGGGATTTGATGCCTTGTATCTAAGTGTGCAGGAGACTTAGGAATACAAGAAGTCGAGCGAAAGATGTATAGTAAGCGACAAGGATGACATGAGAAGTGAGTCGACGGGCTCTGTACATCTGACGGATGAGGAGCTACGGAAGAGTACGTCGGTGGAGCAAGAAGGATGCGCGTTGAGCGTCTAAGAAACGAAAAGTCGGGGAGGAAATCTGCTCGAAGAAAAGGTTAGAGTTGAGTTCGAGTGAGCCCAACTTTAGACGGTCGAAGCATCACCCAATTGACCGGACAGGAAAATGGTCAACTTCTGATTTAACCATTTTAGGCGTCTTGATCCATTCCAAGTGCTTAGATCCATTCTAGGAGCCCAGATCTAATCCAGGTGCCCGAAAAGGGCGACCACGTCAGCAAAGCTGTTGTCAAAGCATATTATCACGATGTCCATGTCAATAGACTCCATGTGCTCGAATCCCTTTCAGGCACTCGGGAAGCCCAGGACCATTGGAGAGACCCATTACCAAGTGGATTGACTTGACCAAGTCCAGGAGCTCAGATTTCTTCTATGCTCTAGGAAAGTGGCATGTCAACAAATGGTCAGTTCGACCAATGGACTATAAATAGCACCCTAGAATTAGGAGGTTTATACAACACACTCTATGATCATTTTTTGTATTTCATTTTGAGCTTTCAAAGTTTATAAGAGGTTACTCAACTTCACGAAGGAGATATTTTAGTGAGTTTTCCATTGTCTTGGATTAACAATCACCTACGTTGTGACCAAGTAACTCTCTGCCTCTTGCTTTATTTTTGTCATTTATGTTTACATAATTAATTTGTGTGTCCTTTCTAAGCTAGAAGAAAGAGAAAGTTTGAATTTCTTATTGTCGGCTATTCACCCCTTCTAGCCGATCCACCCATTCCTACAAAAACAACTCGCAATTCTAGTGTCATATTTTGCATAGATAATATGGGACTTGTATTTAATATATAGGTGCTCCAATTAACTCCTTTTGGCCAATTTTTTTGGGAATATCACTTGTCGTCGAAAGACTTCACACCATATTCATGATAGTATGGTTCTTTCTCTCACATACACCATTTTATTGAGGTGTATAAACTGTTGTAAGTTGTCTCTTGATCCCATGACTCTCATAGAAATTTGTAAATTCATGTAACTTATATTATCCACCACAATCCATACACAAAACCTTAATTGAGCTACCAATTTGTTTCTCAACAAGTGTTCTATAACTTTCAAAATCTACAAAGGTCTCAAATTTTACTTGCAAAAAATAAACTCATATTTTGCGAAGACCAGTTACCATATTCTTTTGTTGTAGTATTTTCAAACCATCAAAATTTAGATGTCCATAATGATAGTGTCATAATCATATTTCATCATCTAATTTTGCTAAAAAAAACATGAATAAGATGTAGTGTGAGATAAACTGGAAACATACGATTCACTGTCATGTTAACTTAAGCAATTAACCCCAACTTTGCATCTTGAATATGACGAACTCCTTTAATAGAAAAAAATCATATCCTTTTTCTTATAATTGACACATATTGAGTAAATTAGTCTTTAAATCTACCATATAAAGAACTTTAGAAATAGTATGGGTAGAATTCCCTTTCTCTTAGATTGTCACATTTCCTTTTTCCATAACAGAAATTGTAGAGTTGTCACCAAATTTGATAGAGATACAAAAGGATTCATTCAATTCAAGAAATGTCTCTTTCTCTCCACACATGTGATTGTTGCTGCATGTATCTAAATACCACATATTTTGTTGAGTTTTCTCCTTCTGATGACATACCATTAAAAGAGATACTTCTTCATCTTCTGCAAAGTTAGTTTGATCTCCATTTTATTTCTTCAAATTAGAACATTTTGATCTATAATGGTCATACTTATTGGTCCCTATATGGTCAGCTAGAAGGGATGAATAGCCTTGCAATAAAAAATATACTCTTCTCATTCTTTCGACTTTAACTAAGATACACTTGTTAATTAATAAAAATAAATTTCATAAAAATAAACGAGGCTATCGGATGTACTTGGTGTTGCTGCGGTTAGCACTAATGGTCTAACCCAGGTTTTGATAAATGACAAAATAGGTTAACTTAGTTTTATTGTTGACTAACACTCTGATAGAGTGTGCAGGAGAAGTCCTGACAGGTCGACGGGCTGACCAGGTGTTTGGCATGAAGCCCAACTAGGTCAACGGGCCAACCGGATAGCTGGCACGAAATCCAAACGGGCCGACGAGCTGATCGGACGTTTGGCACGAAGTCCAGCTAGGTCGACGGGCGAACCGGATAGCTGGCACGAAGTCCAG
>JBBMJZ010413099.1:3839644-3867657 GCA_037833815.1 Zingiber zerumbet | reverse complement strand
TCTACATGTATCCTAGCTAATGAAAGGCTTCTAACACCTACCATGACAAACTCATTTAGGGGTGTAACATCACTCATGGTGACATCATAGCAATATCCTAGTGGTCAAGGGTGTATGCACTAGGGCATATGCACTCTCTTGCTAGTGTTGATGCTGGATGAGTATATGATGGTATGAAACATGTGCAAACTAATATCTATATTCAGCATATGGCAAAATGCATGGAATGGTAACATCATAGCAATATCCTAGTGGTCAAGGGTAGAATGCAAGTAACTAAGACTTTGTACAGGGCATATTCCTATATCCTAAGTTTTACATAGTTGAATTGGCTCACTGTGGGTACCCTCTCCTCCAAAAAATAAAACAAATACGAGTGCATCATATCTAGTATGATATGGGAATAGAGATCATCAAATGGCAAATCCCTAGGAGGATAACAAAAATATAAATGATAAATGTCTAAGTCCTAAATAGTTCCTAATGACAGCAGGAGAAAGTATAATATCCCTACTTGCAACTTTAGTATTATAAGTGATGTCATCAATTATAACCAAGTTATTGTACAACTCGGCATACATCTAGTTTATTGTACTAGCTCGGTTAACACAGGATTGTGTGTCGAGTTGTATGGTTAAGATTGATGACATCACTTATAGTAATAGAGTTGTAGGTAGGGATATTATACTTTGTCCTACTATCATTAGGGAGCATCTAGGAGTTAGACATTCATCATCTATATTTTTGTTACCCTCCTAGGGATCTGTCATTTAGTGATCTCTACTCCCATATTACACTAGATACGATGCACTCGTATTTTTGTTAGGAGAGGGTATCCAGTGAGCCAATTCAACTCTGTCAAACTTAGGATACAAGAATATGTCTTGCACAGACTTGCATTCTACCCTTGACCGCTAGGGATGTTGCTATGATGCGAACATTCCATGCATTTTGTCATAAGCTGGATACAGATATTAGTTTTCACATATTTTATGTCATCATATACTCATCTCGCATTAGCACTAGCAGGAGGGTGTAAATGTCCTAATGTCATATTCTGACTTCACTACTAGCTTCATTAGGGATTGATATCACCATGGGTGTTAGAAACATTTCATTAGCTAGGCTACATGTAGATAGAGATAATATCATGTTATGGAGAACGAGAAACTAGTCTCAACCTGAGCTAGCACTAGCAGAGGAGGAGTTACCTGATTTTGACTTTTCATACCTACCTCAGCTTCCTCCACCTCCAACTACCCCTACTTTAGAAGATAGAGTGATCAGATTTAAAGAATCAGTCACCAATATTCATGGGTCAGTCACCAGTGTTCAGCAGACTATAGTTAATGAGTTTCAAAGATTAGAGGAGCACTAGCAGGCCCGACATCTTCAAATGATGGAGATGTTCAGATTTTGGAGCATGAGTTATGCTCCTTCACCTTCTTTAGTAGACTAGCAGCTCTCAGTATTCAGATTGACACATCTTTAGTATTGAGCACTTTTGTTGACTATGTTTGGCTTGATTTTGACTAGTGCTGAATTTGGTTAACTCACATTAACCATCCAAACCTGAGGGCACTTTGGCTATCATGAAGCTTAATGGATTTGCCCCAATTCAGCGTCACGAAGTAGGGTATGGAACCTAGAGGACCATGGGGCATTGTAAAAAGAGCCTCCCTGAGAAAGCGGTCGTTTTAATAAGGTCACCTTGAAGTAGGCATCAAGTTTGAGTAGGCATGCCGGTAAAATTCCAAAAGTCTATATTGGTATCTTGGGATAGACCACCTGCATGCGAACAGACATTGAGGTAGGAAAGTAAATAAAAGGTGTCACCAATCATCGTGGCGAAACCGAAATCCTAATATAGTTCCCCTAATTAGGATTTCTTCTTCGACTTCTGGCACATGCTCAACTCGTTTTCTTTCTTTCTTAAACTCTTGTGAATTGTGATTTTCTAGATAACCCGCTTCACGATTTCAATTGGTATTCGATCTTACAACCCTGTGAAATCGATCTTTTTATTACTTGACGACAGTCGTAACTTGCGGTTTTCACCCATCAGAGCGAAACTTTAACTGCTTTCCAAATTGAAAGAGAGGGAGAAAGAAATCACTTTCTTTTCAAATTTAGTAGAGAGAGAGTCTAAATTTTAGTTCAAAAAATCCATAGCTGAGAGTTGGAATATTTCTTTTATTCAACTTCCACATCCACTATGAGCCCTCTGTACCTTCTATATATCTTGTCCACTAAATCTGGCATGGTAGTTCTGAGGTCTATTTTAAGTAGCTCAAGTGAAACATGTAGATTTTACCTATACCAACCTTATTGTATTGTGGCAAAAAGTGATGCTCACCCCAAGAGGTTCAGTATCGCTAGCCCCACGACTAGATACAGCTGGGTAAATTAGGTACCGAGAAGCCAATAGGTGAGAGGGTATTTCGCGATTGTCGCAAATTAAACCCTTGCTGTATTGTGGCAATTTTTCCACCTGCGACCAGCTCGGCTATGCCCCTAGGGGCTATACCAACCTTATTGTAGTGTGTTCCAAGGGTGGATAATAAGTATGCTCTTGCTAACTAAAATGAAATGATATTTTATTCTTTAGTCATGGTTCCAAGGTGTTGGATTGCAAGATTGCAAACAAAGTCCCACGTTGAAAATACATAAGAAAGATTATAGATTTATAAGGGAAAGGTATCTTTATTGGTATGAGCTATTTTGGGTAGAGCCCAAAAATAAAATCATGAGGGCTTAGGCCCAAAGTGGATAATATTATGGGGATTTCACCAACTGGAAAAGAAAAATGAAGGTATTTTTCAAAATGGATCTTGATATTTTATTAACTATAAAGTATGCTTTTGTAGCACCTCATGATCAAAATGACAACAAAAAAGAAGGAAATTACTGGACTAAGAAGGAGTAAGCGCACTTCGTGGCCAACGGTAGAGTAGAGTTTCATCTGCTGAGCATTCTACCGCCCCAAGAAGTTAATCGGATCGGAGCCTACAAGTCATCCAAAGAACTCTTGGAAAAATTTATGGAGTTCCACGAAGGAACCTCGGAGGCAAAGCTAGCGAAACGGGATCTACTCCGGAATCAACTGAAAAATCTTCAGATAGAAAAGGGAGAAACTGTGGCTCAACTGCAAGCTAAGATCAAGGAGCTTCTCATCAGACTTAACAACCTCGGAGAAACGGTAACGAATCGAGACTCGAAAAAAGTATGCATTGAATGCATTCCTAAGAACTACCGAATGGGCGTCGATCGTAGACGCCTACTACATCTCTAAAGACCTTGAGGTAAGTAATTTTGAAAATTTATTTTCTACCTTTGAATTATATGAATCTAAATGTGCAGGAATAAGAAATGACAAGGATTCAAACAACAACGTTTCCCTATACATGAGAAAGGTCGAATCAGATTCTGACACATCTCTCAACAAAGATGAAAAAGCTTACATGGTAAAAAAAAGTTTTCAAGTTCCTTAAAATTAACAAATTCAATAAGTCTCAAGCTAAGAAGCTTCCATGGAACAAGAGAAGGGTACGATGCTACAACTATAATGAAGAGTGGCACAAGAACCTTAAGGAAACGTGGGATGAATCATCGTCATCCAAGTCTGTGATTGAAGCCTACGCTGAACTAGTATTAATAGCGAGTCATCAAGAAGAGATCATCGATGAAGGGGGAGCTACATCTGAAGAAAGTAGCAGTGAAGAAGACGAATCCAGTTTCAGATCAGATATGGTAAGTGGGGAATGTCTTCTATCTCTTGATCAGTTATATTCTAGTATAAAATCAATGTTTAAATCTGTATGTAGCTTAAAACTAAGAACATAAATTTAAAAATAATTTTAGCTAAAGTATGCCCACTGGAAGAATTTGATAAAGTTAAAACTGAAAATATAAAATTAAAGAACAAATATAAAATTTTAAAAATTTTGCATGTTTAAGTTTTGCTATTTCAAATTTAAGAAATTATCAATGGCTAATTTGATTTTATAGATTTTATTAGGGCTAAATCAAAAAAGTGACAAGAAAGTATAATTTAAGAAAATATCTTGTTAATTTAATAAGTAGGAACATATTTTGCATTAAATAAATTTTTATTCATCTTTAAACTTGCCTTAATTTTTAAATTGCATACTTAAATTGTCTTATAGATTTATTAAATTAAATAAATTTTTTATATACCTTCTATTCAAAATTAATTAGATTTTTTTTTTGAAAGAGAAATTTTTTATTTATCGATAAAAAAATCAAAATTTTGACCATTAAAAAATTATTTATAAATTTCTTAATGAGAATCGTATTTTAAAAATTAAAAATGTTTCACAAGTTATTTTTGTAAAACTTTATTTTTCTATGATCAAATATTATTTTCTCTATTATAAAAAAAATTGATATTTTTTAAACCGTTATGTGATTTACTATGAATTATTTACCAAAAACAATAATTTTATTATAAAAAATTATTTAGACATTATTTTTTAAAATTCTAAATTTTTTTAGATAAAGATTAAATTTTATATAATCAGAACACTTATTGTAATTTTTAGACATTAATTGTATTTTTAAGCATTTAACTTTAAAAATTATTATTTCTGATTAAATAATCCTTACTTGTCAAAATAAATATGTATTTATTGTCAAAATTTTTATTCGAATATTTCTATTTCTGTTTGACCATAGAAATATTTTTAGTATTTTTTATAATTTAAAAATAATTCTCAAATTATTTTTATCAAATCTAGTTTTAAAATTTTTAAAAAATTCGGATATTCGAAAACTTATTCTTGAAAGATTTATTTTCAAACTGCTCATTGTTTCATAAATACTTAGAAAAATTTATAGATTTTTTTAAATATATGCACATGTTGTGATGTGAACAAAAGGGGAAAGATTATATTTAGGGGAGGTATATTAAATTTGTAAATTTTCATGTTTTCTTTACTTATTATAAATTACAAAATCTTTTAGTAAATTACAAATTCAAATTTTACTTATGTGACTTTGCTTTTATATTCCTAATTTAACTTGAGGTTGATATACATAAAAAAGGAAGAGATTATAAGTATTCTAGATAAATTTTGACGTGATCAACCTAGTTAAGTTAGATCCTATTGTATTTGATCATTATGTTTAAGTATGCATGAATTTAGGAACACAAGAAGTCGAGCAGAAGATGTAGTAGATGAGAAGGATGACACGAGAAGTAAATCGACAGGCTCGGTGAATCTGAAGGATGAGAAGCTAAGAAAAAGTATGTAGGTGGAGCGACAAAGATATGCGCGGCATTTCTAAAGGACGAGAAGCCAGAGAGGAAGATCGGACAAGTCCACACTATATTGACTTATCCAAACTCCTGGATTATGTCCAGGCGCTTGGACTCAGGGCACTCGGACACCCCTAGTCTCCTCTTCGAACAAGAGCTGCTGCGGATGATATTCGGGACCACATCAGCATCACTCCAAGCGTCGGGACTAGTCCAGGCACTCGAACAAGCATAAATCTTTATCATCGCACCATTGAATAGCTGTTGCGAGCAGATAAGGTGCACATCTGGGGCACCTGGAGTGGGTCCAAACGCTCGGAGATGCCATGTCAGTAAAATGGCTAGTTTAACTAGTAGACTATAAATAGAGCCCTAGTCCTCTTCATTTGACAAGACACTTGAATACGAACACTATACTTTCAATTTCTTACTCTGTAGTTTCTTTTATGAGCTTTCAACGTCTATAAGAGGCTACTCTGCCTTCACCGAATCAGTCATTTAGTGAGCTTATTTTTCCTTGGACTAGCAATTCTTCTGATTACAAACCAAGTAACTCTTCTGCCTCTTATTCTTTAATTTATGTTTATTTTTTAACTACTTAACTTGTGTTCATCTTTGCTAAACAAGAAAGCAAAATAAAGTATTAAAAATTTCTTTAAAGGGTAATTCACCCCGCCCCCTCTCTTGCAAGCTACACGCGACCAACACCAAGGCCATAGAGGATGGAGTTTTTTATCCTACCACTAACAACATCATAATATATCTCATTTATTATCTCAGTGGATAGAGGTTGTGACTCCCCTTCTTCTATTAGTGGTTGAGATGTCTGAGCCACTCTATTTGTTATTTCCTTCTATGTGGAAAAAAATATATTATAATTAATATTCAATTTGATCAAAATTACTAAAATTAATCAAGTTAGAAATGATTAAATTAAATAAATTTAATAATCTTATGTGCATGGCCTTGAATCGAGGATCGACAAATATGTCATCCTATTTCTTGTGAGTCTTGATAAAGGCCTCCAAACAAATAGGTTGTTGGTTTAGTACATGTTCCTACATACACAAATAAGTTAGGTCAAAATTATACAAGTTTGGTAATAAATAAAAAATTTATTTATAAAACTTTAAATTAAACTCACCAAATTGATGACATGCTCTATAATAGATCTGCATCTTGACGTATGCCGAGCGGTTCCGGTGCTCAGACCACCTGGCTCTGTATTTCTATTTGCTCGAGCCTTTTTAGAATTTAACTCTCACCTTTCTGTAGTCCAGATGGTCATCCATGCACCCCATATCTCATTTGAAACATGCATTGGCCTCATGCCCTCCTTTCTCGTATAGCATAGAAAGTCTCTATACAGTTTTACACAATATATATTCAAGTGTCTACAAATTGTGTCTCATGCTCTTCCTCCTATGTATATTTTTCTACAATTATAAGTTGAAATTTTAGTATATTAAAGAATAAATATATTATACAATATCAAATATATTAAATTTATTTACCATAGATTTGTTATAATAGAAAGTCTTCATCTCTCGGTCTATCTACCTCCATGTAGTACTAGACATCCTCTTTCTTTAAATTTTCTACTAATGTATGTCACTACTTAATGGCCATCTGAAATAAAACTACATGAAAAAAATATTAAAGTATGAGAAATATGTTATAAATAAAGTCATATATAAACTTGAATTACTAATAACAACAAATACTTATGAGTCCCCAACAACCCTAAGTATTGTATGGTCACGAAGTGCTACTAGCTACTCTGCCATAATAATATCGTCAAAATAATATTATCACACATCATAATAAAGTTTACTAACATGATAATATTTGCACAAAATAATATAGAAACATGATAATATTGAAACATAAATTACAAGAAATCTAGATTTCAAATCAGATAAATAATATACATTATCAGGATTTCAGTATTAAAGAAACTTATAAATCATCAATATAATTTTAAACTAAAGATTTTTTTGTAATGGTCTTATTTGTAAGTATTGTTTAATAAATTATACCTAAAGATGAGCAGCCAAAGATGAGCAACCGAAGAGGAGCAAAAAATGTAGTATATTACACAATACAAAAATATTTATCCACAATCACTCACAAACAAACACAATAAAGGAGTAGCTGAGCTTGCAGCAGGCCGAGTTTACACCCGACTAAGCTTGTAGCCATGAGTTGGCGGTAGGCCAAGGTCATAGCCGCAAGCTGTCGGCAGATAAGGTCGCGACCATGAGCTAGCGGCAGGCTAAGCTCGCGGCCACAACAAAGTTGCCAACCACGAGCTAGCAGTCGACCAAGCTTACGGCCACAACAAAGCAATAGGTCAAGATCGCGACTGTGAGCAAGAGGCTAGCCAAACTCGCTGTCGCGACAAAGCTGTTGGTCACGAGCTAACGACGAGTCAAGCTCGCAGTCGCAACAAAGTTGCTAGCCACGAGCTGGAGGTCGGCTAAGCTCATGGTCGCAACAGAGTGGCAGGCCAATGTCACAGCTGCGATTAGGTAGCTGGCCAAGCTCGCGACCGCGAGATAGCAGCCAACCAAAGAGAGAGACAACATAGAGAGAAGAGCGTACCTAGATCAGAGATGTTGCCGCAGAGAAAGAACGTTGGAGAGAGAGAGACCGAAGAGAGTGATGAGAGAGATGCCGCCGCTAGAAGAGGAGGGTTGTGCGCGTAAGAAAATTAGGGCTCAACCCTAATTCTTATCCAGGGCTACTGATGGAATCACAATTCCGTCAGAAAAATTTATAGACGAAATTGTATTTCCGTCTGGAATTACCAACGGAATTGTGTTTCTATCAGTAATTCTAGATGGAATTACCGACAGAATCACAGTTTCGTCGATAACCCGGGTTCTCACACACCCTAATTTACCCAAGTTATCGACGGAATCACAATTCCGTCAATAACCTTGTCTAGAGTTACCGAAGAAATCACAATTTCATTGGTAATTCTCTATGGAAACACAATTCCGTTGGGAAGAGTTACTGACAAAATTATGATTGTTGATTAGGAAAATTAAGATTTCGGTTCTCACCTTTCTCACAAATTTTAGATTCCATCGGAGATTACCGACAAAATACCAATTCCATCGGGATACTATGACGGAATATAATTATGTCGGTAATTCTATCACTATTCTCAAATTTTATTGTAGTGAACTATTTAACGGATCGTTTTCTCAAATCCATTATTTATTAGAGAGAAAATTCCAATTTGTCGCACTTAAATTTTGATGCAAAAATTAATGTATTCCGTATTTGGAAGTCTAACATTGAAGGTAGACTATAAGATCATGGGATCATCATTGATTTTGTCTATTCAAGGGTGTGTCGGTTAAGGTATAATATGTTATCATATTAGGTCATGAGATTAAATTTGGTATATTTGAGTATATCTTTCTTCATATCTTGGCTACTATACTAATGATTAATAGTTACCCATGATTTACCTCCTCCATGTTAGCTTAGGGATAGATTGACGGGAGAGCTAGGGCAAGCGAATCACCTTTTACCATATATTTTTTTATTAAGATCAAGGGTATTTTTTAAATTTTATTTTAATGCGAAAGTTTTGATAAAAATAAATAGAGAGACTACCATAATGAATCAATTTAATAGGGAATGCTACTTAATATACATTACATTTTGGGAAAATTTGCATGAGAGAGTGGAAATAAAGTTTTTTAGACATAGGGATTGCATGTAAAGCTAAAGTTGTGATTAAGAATTTTTCTCTAATTTACTGTTTGCATGCAGCTCCTAATCATAAACAAAACTTTGCATGCAGTTCATTGACAAAAATCTTTGTTTCCACTCCCTAGTCAAATATCATGGACACTAATTTACCTAATTATCCCTGATATTTTTAGATATAAAAAGTCTAAAAATAAGCACATTAAACTAGAAAGTCATGCTCAATTTAAGAGGAATTATACTCATTTTTAGACTTTTTTTATCTAAAAAATTTGAGGAGCAATTAGAAAGTCGTGCTCAATTTGATAGAAAATATATTTGATTCTAGTTTAAAGTGTTGAATTTAACAAGAATTATATCTATTTTTGGACTTTTTGTATCTAAAAATATGAAGGACAATTTTGATAAAAAAATATACTCGATTCTAGTTTAAAGTGCTAAATTTAAGAAAAATTATACTCATTTTTAGACTTTTTACATCTGAAAAATCTGAGGGGCAATTAGGTAATGATATTTACATGAGGGAGTTGAAGCAAATAAAATTTTATATCTAGGGAATGGAAACGAAGTTGTTTAGACATGGAGATTGTATGCAAATTAAAGTTAAAATTATGATGGGAGATTTTTCTCTAATTTACCGTACATTTTTAACATTATTATTTTTATTATAGGTTTTGGAATTTTATTCTAATGAGATATTTTTGATAAAAATTAGGTAGAGAGACGACCATGTATAAATTAATTTAGTATATTAGGGGAATGCTACGAATGAATTACCATGGATATTTCAATTGACATTAATTATTTTATTCTGATGAGATGCAATAGGAGCGATCAGACGGATCAATCCGTGGCAAAATGAGTTGGCCTATGATGGGCTAGTCATTTGGTAGGGTGAGGCGGACCAATCCATCATCTTGATAGATTGAGAAATCTCTAACACAACTCAATTTAAGGTGAATTTCAAGTTAGACGGGCTAACCCACGACCCATCAAAAATTTAAAAAAAAGAATTAAAAATGATTTCATATCTTTAATGTTTTACTTCGAGGAAAAATTTCATCAATCAAATGTATCCAAAAATAGATATTTTAAATATAAATAAACATAAATGAATATTCATATTTAGATGAAAAATATTATTTTTATTTTAAAATTATAATAAATAAAAATAATAAATTGATATAAAACTTTATTTATATGTGTTTCTCAACCCATAGGCTAACCCAAGCGCGTCAAGAGCTGACCTTGCGGGTCGCCAACCTAGGCAGGTCGTCCCACGACAGACTTGAGTTAATAAAATTTTAACTCAATCTGCTTAAATTATTTGACGGGATGAATCAATCTGACATATCTAATCTAAATTGACGGCTCGTGATGCAATTCTTGTTTTACACATTAAAATATTATTTTTATTTCAATCCACTTTCTATCTTACAAAGAGAATATCATGTTACCCGTCCATATTAAAAATACATCTAACAAATCATGAATTTAAAAAAAAGCTAAATGTCCATAGTAGAATAAAAGATTTTGAATAGGGTTTAAAAATAAATTTATAATAACTTATGTTTAAATTAAATAATATCATATCATTGTATAAATATGTAATTTTTTTATCCTAATAAGTAATATAAGAGTTATGGTGTAAATTGAATGTCATGTGGGAT
This sequence comes from Zingiber zerumbet, assembly GCA_037833815.1. Lineage (NCBI taxonomy): Eukaryota > Viridiplantae > Streptophyta > Magnoliopsida > Zingiberales > Zingiberaceae > Zingiber > Zingiber zerumbet. Next base: position 3,856,983 of record JBBMJZ010413099.1, on the reverse strand, counting down.
GGTGATCTTGAATGAAATTGAAGGAAGATTAAGACCATGTCAAGTGTAATCGAATGTTTACTGGAGGTCTGGAATAAGTCCAGAATAATCGAATGCTTGAGGATAGATTCAAAGTAGAGATAAAAATGACTGAATACATCAAAAGATTTACATGGAAAATATATAAAAAATAATTTATCCGTGAGGCAGTCATAGCCAAGAGTTGGTCATCCCATCATAAATTTATAGAAATGGATAAAGATTGATTTTTGTTGAAGGCGATAAAAATTAATACGGAGGCAGCGATTAATTAATAAATCGGCTAAATCTACAATTTTGAAACATTGTTATATTATAATTAATTTGATCCGACTCTCTACGATTGAGCCTCAAGGGAAGCCATAGGAGTGATTATAAAAAGATAGTTTAAATCGAATTAATCGAAGGTTTAATTTGATTAATAAATCTGTTAAATCTACTAAATTGAAATATTGTTATGCATGTTATAATTAATTTGATCGGACTGTCTAGATATTGATGACACCGACCCGTGATTAATTAACTAAAACGTCACGCGCGTACGTTTAATATTTGTTCTTGGGTTGGGTCTTTCACTGCCGAATACGACGCCGAGATATTTCTGTATGGCCGTTTCATTAATAATCTCGTGAAAGCTGGGTGGTTGTTGGGCTTCATGTCCGTGAGCGGGAAGCAGTTCTCACCTCCCCTCTATAGCACACACCATGCGCTTGGAGCAGTGAAATCGTCTACGACTAAGACCCACGGACGTAACTGACTTGGCACTAAAAAAAAAATAGATTTGTATTATAGGAGTAAAGTTTGAATCTTCAATTCATTCTCTTAAACAATAATCCTTCCACTTGCAAAGTTATTTAGTGGTGTGATTTACCTCTCTTCTAAAAAATAAATAAATAAATAAAATTTTATCAGTTAGAAATTAAAAATGTAAATTTTAAAAATAAAAATGTAGAATTAAAAATAACTTTAGCAAAATCTTATCGATTAAAAGATTTTTACAAGTTAAAAATTAAAAATTAAAAGAACCTAGATATGATACTTGGATCACAAAGAGCTGTGTACAATAAGTCCGGACTCGGATATAAGTCCAGCTCGACTAACGAAACCTTCATATCTATAATCACTCAAACTAAGAATCAAACCAAAGCCTAGGTTCTGAAAGTGTGTCTAACCACTCAAGTAGGACTCAATCAATTCTATCTGCCTAAAAATAAAATACACTATCTAAAAGCAAACCAAAATAAACTTTCAAAGATAAAATCCAAACTAAAAATAAAATAAAATAGAAAATAAACCTAAATTAAATAAATACAAAATTAATCTAAATTCAAACTATAACCAAGTCTATTATAACTATAAAGTAAATTGACACAAAACTAAAACCTAAACCTAAATTTAATAATTCAAGGGGAGGTTTCAAATTAGTTGGCACCTCTAAAATAATTATTTACCCAACTGGGAATTATGACTAGCTTAAATAGGGATAAAAGTTTAACCTAACAAACACCACTGAAAAAGTTTTGGATGATAGTAGGTTAGGAAAATTTGATCTATGCATGTCTAGGAAGATATGACTTTGACTTAGTGCATTTAGCTTAGTGGAACTAATTGAAGCTACCTCTTACTAATCTTAGTTGGTTGACCAAAGTTTGTACTAAGTTCAGTGGATAGGACTATTTGAAAAATGTAAAGGCGTGGTTACACTAATGATGTCCAAGTGAGTCACCATAGCTTATAAGTTTATTCAAAGAATATCTGTTTATTGAACCCAATGCTAAATTTGAATCTAACACAAGTTAAACTAAATCCTGAAATTTAACTTAACTTATCTCACAAAATCATAGGATCCCTTTGTTTGAAAACATAGACTAGTGAGATGAATAAGGTTAAATTAATTCAAAAAAAATATATTAAATTAAATTAACATAAAAATAAAATAAAATAAAATGAATTGAATTAAAATAAAATTGAATTAAAATAAATCAAATTAAAATCAAAATCAAGTTCACACTTGAGCTAAAAGTTTGTTTCTCCTATTTTTTTTAGAAATCTAAATGGATATTAAACAGTGGTTGCTCCTGACACATGACCGGGGATCAAACAATGTTCACAAAGTTAACTTTCAATAGATTAGAAATAGTTGCCTTTGGAAACAACGACAAACTAAATATAATCAGAATTGATAACAATGAATTAGAATCGAATTTCATCATTAATAAAGTACTCCTTATTGAAAATTTTAAATTTAATTTACTCAGTGTTAGTCAATTATGTGACTCAGAATGTAAGGTTAGGTTTACATCCATTAAATGATTAATTAAGCATATGAAAGACCCTATAATAAAATTAAAATGACTTAGAAATAATAATATTTATACAATTAACCTAGCCAGCTCTTCACTTAAGTGTCACTTGATACAAAAAGAGGAAACCTAGCTGTGGTATAGGAGAATGTCTCACACTAACTTTAGAAACTTCACTAAACTAAATGGCTTAGTTAGAGAACTACCAAAATTATCTAACTTAGATTCAATAATTTGTAATTCTTGTCAACAAGAAAAATAAATCAAATCAACTTACAAACTAACTAATCAAATTTAAACTAATTCAACACTTGAATTATTACACTTATATTTATTTGACTCACGTGGGATTAAATCTATTAATGAAAATTTAGACTATCTAGTAATAATTTGATGATTACGGTGGAGAATTTAAAAATCATAGGTTTACTAAATTCTGCTTAGAAAATGGATACCATCAAGAATTCTCGTGTCTGAATACACCTCAACAAAACAGCATTGTGGAAAGAAAAAATAGAACTCTTTAAGAAGTCACTAGAATAATGCTTAAGGAATACCAATTACCAAAATATTTTTGGGCAGAAGCTGTCAGTACAGCATGCTATGTACAAAATAGAACAACAATAAATAAGAAACATAATAAAACCCTATTTGAAATTTACTATAATAAATTACCTAGTATTAAATACTTTAAGGTATTTGGATGTCCTATTTACATATTAAATATAAGAGAATATTTAGGAAATTTTACATCAAAAGTAGAAAATTAAATCTTTATAGAGTACTCCCTAAACAGTAGAGGATATAGAGTTTACAATAAAACCACTCTAAGAATTGAGGAAATAACCAATGTAAAATTTGATGAAATTACTAGCTCTAAAGAGTCTAACTCAACTCAACCTCAATACCAACCAATTGATTTCACTAGAGCTAGCACTGATCTAGGGGGAGCAAGTGAAAATCTAATAGACGAATATAAAGTTGAACAAAATCAACCAAAGAAAATAAACAAACATGAATCGAGTATAGAATAATAAGAGTTAGCTTAGACCACCATCCAATTGAACAAATTATAGGTGACTCATATCTAAAAGTTCAGACTAGATCATCTTTTAGAAACCTAAGTCAAATATCTTTAATTTCTAAAATTGAAGAATCCCTACTTGAACCAGACTGGATCATAGCCATGTAAGAAAAACTAGCCCAATTTGAAAGAAATAAAGTCTGAGATTTAGTACCATTACCTAATAATAAAAATGTAATAGAAATAAAATATGTATTTAGATATAAATTAAGTGAAAATGGAGAAATTGTTAGAAACAAGGCTAGACTAGTAGTTAAAGGGCTTAGTCAAGTAGAGGGACTTGATTATGATGAAATATATGCTCCAGTAGCTAGACTTAAATCTATTAGAATGCTACTTAGCTATGCAGCCCATAAAGAATTTAAGTTTTATCAAATGGATGTTAAATCCATCTTCTTAAATGGCTAATAAAAGAAGAAGTTTATATAGGTCAACCATCTGAGTTTGAAAGTATAGATCATCCTGACCATATATTTAAACTAAAGAAAGCCTTATATGATTTTAAACAAGTACGTAGAGCCTGGTATGAAAGGTTGACCTCCTACCTAATTTCTAAAGGGTTCAACCAAGCTTAAATTGATCCAACTCTATTTGTAAAATCAGTCAAACAAGATATCTTTATAGCCCAAGTATATGTAGATGACATAATTTTTGGCTCAACCAACTCAAAATTTTTATAAATATTTATAGCATTAATGGAATAAGAATTTGAAATAAGTCTAGTAGGTAAACTAACTTATTTCTTAGGATTACAAATTAAACAAATAAATGAAGAAAATTATGTTTACCAACAACAATGCGTCAAAGAATTACTTAAAAAATTTAGAATGGAAAATATCAAAGAAATAAAAATACCAATGACAATAAAACAAACTTAGATAGTGACCCAAATGGAAAACTCGTAGACCTAAAATATTATAGGAATGTCATAGACAATCTCTTATATTTAACTGTAAGTCAACCTAATATCTTATTTATAGTTAGTATGTATGCTAGATACTGAACCTATGCTAAGGAATCCCACCTAACTAATGTAAAAAGAATTTTTAAATATTTGAAAGGTACACCAAATGTAGGAATTTGGTACCCTAGAACACCTAGTTTTGAACTAATAAGTTACTCTAACTCAGATTATGTTGGTTGTAAACTATATCGTAAAAGTATAAATGGAAAATGTCAATTACTTGGGTCATCACTTGTCAGCTTGTTTAATATAAAATAATAGTATGTTGCATTATTTACTACAAAAGCTGAGTACATAGCAATGGGTGAGTGTGTAGTACAACTTTTATAGATAACACACATATTAAAAGATTTTAACTTATAATATAAAAATATAAAAATCCATATTGATAATATTAGTTCAATCAACTTAATAAAAAATTCAGTGCATCATTCAAGAACCAAGCATATTGAAATCAAACATCATTTTATTAAATATCACATCTCTAAAGGAGACATTGAACTCAACTATGTTGAGTCCAAGTCAAATTTAGCTGATATTTTCAATAAACTACTATCAGAATCCGAATTCAGTAATCTATAAAGACGATTGAGAACGTGCACGATAGACTAGGACTGTTATTATCAAACAAATTTTTAAGTGATTTATAAATTCTAGGAAAATTATTTACTTATGTTTTCTAAATATTTCCCATTTCTCTATTATCGCAAAACTATTTTTGGCCTTAGTCTAGATCGAATCCATAGAAAGTATGATCCTATAGATCTAGAATGAGCATTTCACAAACACACTATGTCTACCTTTTTTATGTATTCAAAAATATAGAATGACGTGAGATTCATAGACCTTTTGCTTGGACTTCAGATGCTTATATCAATACATCAAAACAAGTCTAGGTTATAAATACAACAATACATTGATCAAGTTAAGCAATCCTTCTTAATAAATAATAAGCTAGATTAAATTTTACTTAACTTGATTAACCAAGTAAACACTACTAAACACTACTATGTTCTGGTATATAGTTAGTAACTAACGGTTAGACATGTATTAAGGATGTTGGTAGTTGAATGATTATTTTTAAATAAAGATCTCAGATTCAGGGGGAAACCTAATCATTAATCTAAAATTCTAAAATGTTTATTTAAGTAATTTTTTTTAAAAACTTAATCCAGAAATTGTTTTGAAGATTTTTTACTTAAAAATTATTTTAAAAATCTTTCTTAGAAAATTTTTCTTTTACTGGGACAATTTTGCTTATTTTTTTCTTTAAAATTACTTTATAAATTTTACCATATTTTGAAAATATTTATTACATGAACATTTTTTAACATTTACTTTGACTTATTTTAAAAAAGTTTATTTTTGAAAATTTTTTTACAACAAAAAAAATTACTCAAAGAATTTTTGAACAAGTTTATTTAAAAAGTTTTTAAAAGAGTTTACATAGAAATTTTTGAAAAAAAAATTACTTGTATGATTTTTGAAAAAGTTAACTCAGAAATTTTACTTAAGTTTTTGAAAAAGGTTTACATAGAAATTTTTGAAACAAGTTTACTCAAATGACTTTTGAAAAAGCTAACTCTTAAATTTTACTTAAGTTTTTGAAAAAGGTTTACTTAGAAATTTTTGAAAAAAGTTTACTCAAATAATTTTTGAAAAATTTAACTTTGAAATTTTACTTAGTTTTTGAAAAAGTTTACTTAGAAATTTTTGACAGTGTTTACTCAAATGATTTTTTGAAAAAGTTTACTCAAAAATTTTTACTTAGATTTTAAAAAATGTTTACTTAGAAATTTTTAAACAAATTTACTCAGAAAATATTGAAAAAGTCTAATTAAAAATTTTTAAAATCATATTAGTCAAATACAAAGTATTAAAAAAATTTCAAACCTCTCCCTAAGTCCGACATATACAAAGTATTTACCTTCAGTATTACTGTCTGGCATTACTTATCTTTTGCTTATTTTTTTATCTTATTTTTTTTATGAATGCCAAAGTGGGAGGGTGTGGGTTAATGTAGAAAAAATAAACAAATTTGAACAAGTAAATCAATTTCAAAACTAACTTAGATCATTTGTTTGCATGTTGCATATTGTCTTTCAATATGGTTTTTTTTTCTAACTTTAACTCAGGTTGTCATTACATCAAAAAGGGAGAGATTATTGGTGTAATTTATACTAATGATCTAACTCAAGTTTTGATGAATGACAAATGAATTAAAGTTAGCGTATTTGTGATCTAATTGCTTAACTAAGTGTGCAGGAGTTGACGGGTCTGGAGGACCTGACACCAAGCTGAAATCCAGCAAGATCTGTGGGACCCGATAGTTGGTGCGAAGTCCAAATAGGTCTGTGGGACCTAATATCTGGCGGGAAGTTCGGTTGGGTCCGACTGAAGTCCAGTTTGGTCCGTGGGACCTGACAACTGCGGGAAGACCTGGTGGGTCAAAGACAAAGTCATGCGACTGCAGTTAGTAAGTGGAGGTAAGTAACTAGAGGAGAGATCCAGTGAGGGTGTGCTCCCGGTTGGGGGAACTGTATGTGTCAGTCCATCTTAGGTTCATTTGAGAAACCTAAACTAAGACCTTGATTAAATCCTGGTCTTAAGCAGACAAGATTCTAATTACTACTACTATCATATTTTTAATGTGCTAACTCTGTTTTGTAGGATACTTTTTATATTTGGACTAACTCTTTTTTTAGGGACCTGGAGCTGGTCCCGGCACCCAAACCAACCTTGCACAAGCGGGCACCAAGAGATAGTCTAGGTGTCCAGACCAGAAATTCCATCCCCGAAGCTTAGTTGGAGTGCATTCACTGGTAGAGCCCACGTCAACGGTTCAACCACTCGAAGGGGGTCTGGCCCCCGGAGGTAGATAAAACTTCACAGATGAAGTTTCGATGAGAGTTTGTCACGTCAACATGATCCATATGCCCGGAATGGGCCTATATAAGGGCCTTCAACCAACAGCTTTAGGATAAAATCTGCTTCGACTTTCCTTCCTATGCACTACTTCAAAAAGGCTCCTACGACGCTGTAACGCTCCACCGACAATAGGATATCAAGCTTTACTTAATTTTCTCTGTTGTCGGTAACCTTTCATATATAGTTCTATACTTTATTACTGTACCTTTTCGAACTACTAGTGGATTACCCAACGAAAACACTTGATAAGTGTGGGTCTTGGAGTAGAAGTCGTCGAAGGCTCCAAACCAAGTAAAAAATTACTTGTGTTGGCACGTGCTTATCTTGTTCTTTCTAGTTCTTTTTGTTTTCTTTAGTCTGCAGCATAAGCATAACTTGTTTTAACTCGTGATTTTCGATGAATATTATTCACCCCCCACCCCCCCCTCTAGCATCTTTTTGATCCAACAATAACCTTTGACTCGAATTAAACTATGGAACCTATAATATATCAAATTGAAGCACGTACAGATATCTACAATTGATTACTGAGTAAAATCCCTAATTTTTAAATTTTAAATTTAAAAAAGTATCATTTAAAGTTTTTTTTTTGAAGGTCCCAAAGATTTTTATTCTTTTCTTATTATCTTTTGGATTTTTTTTATAGTTTAGATTATTTTCATCTTTTGTTGAATTAGGATTAGAGTTTTAAGACTATGTAAACTATTTAACTATTTTTGAATTAGTTTTTAATTAACAATATTCCATCATTTTTTTTTTTTAAAACGATGAGTTTTTAGGTACTTATTATCTCTAGTATTCTAGAGAAATAAATATGCCTTAAAAGATTGTTTATTTGTATTCGAATCAAATGTTTCAATAGCTTTAGTTACATCAGCTATTTTATTGGTTTTTAAATTAAGTTGAACCAAGAAAATATTCTTGAGGTTGATAAGATTATTATTATTATATTAGTAAAAAAATTACTCTTTAATTTTTTTTATATAAAAAATGTAAATATTATTAAGTGTTATTATGGTAGAATGGTTGTTAAATTATATATATAATATTAAATGTGGTGTATATATCAAATTATTAATCTATTTATATATAAATCACATTTTTTAAATTTTTTAAAATTTTAATCATGGACTATAAAATTTCAAAGGTTTTTAGTATCATCTTATAATTCTACGATATAATTTCGACCAATCCGATCTTGACTCTAAACCAATCCTGTGTTATAAAATTATGATTTTATAAACTATAGATTGATAGAAAATTTTCATGGAATCAAATGGTTCGTTCTAGATTTTAAGATAAAGGCAAGAAAAAAAAATTAAACAAGCATCCGTGAAATGAAATTGGTAGGCTAAAAGACAATTTACTTTACAACTGGAGTGTAATGTTGGGAGCAGGTGCTATCGAATGTTGTTAGTCTTGAAATAACGACCTGAGAGAAAACGAGCGCCATCAGCAATGACGAACGAATCTATTCTTCACTCCGGAGGAGTTACGTTGCGTCTGAAACAAATTCAATTCAAACCCGCCCATAACGATCATCAATATTTATGAAAATGCACTCTTTTAAATTTAAAATTCTTAAAATATATTATTATTATTATTATTAAAAAATAATATTTATATTTTAAAAATATTATGGATAAGAACATCCTAAATTAACAGAAATATCATATTAACATCTCATTTTATTAAAAAAAAAAAGAAGTTAAATGAGCATCATTCTACAAAAATGAACAGCACCCCTGGATTATGCTACGATAGAAGCTACCAACTAATTTCTACTATGCTTACATGTTAACTTTTACACTTTTGATCATGATTAAATTATATTCATTTTAAATAAAAATAGATCCATTATTTTAACGTCCCCTAATGTCGGTCCCAATGCAAAGCTAAGAAAACATAAATAATAATTGTCTATTTAATTTTTGGTCAAATATCATTGGTCATAGGGCATAAACTTGTTTTGAATAGTGACGAACGATATTGTTTCACAATGTCCTCTATGAATTAATGAAAGGAGAGGATTGCCCCTTTGTTACGTCTATTAATGTTCTATTTAGGTTTAGGATATTTAGAAGAGTATAATGGTCAATTTTTAAACTAAAAAATAACATAAATTGATTTAAGGTCATTTTTTTAAAAAATAAATAAAACATATAAAAGTCTTAATATTCTAAGATATTTAAAAGCGGTAAAAATATTTGATCTTTAATATGTGAAAGTGCTTAGCAAATTAGGACGTGTTCATAACATAAAAAATAATAATCTGATTATTAATTATTTTATAATTTAATTTCCTTTACATTAATCTAATCTTATTCTATATCAAAATTTGAGGTTCGAATTAATTTATTAATCAGTTTGCATGATAAAAATCATTAATCCCTATTTTTCATGACTGAGTTTCAAATAGCTTAATTATAACAAATTGGCAAATCTTGAATAATTTAATTTGGCGAATAATTTGGCAACAAATCGTCTTGTAAACAAATTGCACTTTTATCTTTTGTTAATTTTGAAAACTACAAATTAATTTTCAAATATTTTATATTAAATTGAAATATTATTGTTATTTTTATAATAATAATAATAATAATAATAACTGTAAACTAAATTTATTTATAAATTAGCTTAACTGGTTTGGAGGGATGTTTTTTTTTTAAGGTAAAATGATGTTTACATATTTAAAAAAGTTCAATATAATAAACAGAAAAACAACGGGTTTTAATGAGCTGTAAAGGATGGCGCAATCCGACCCAAACCGGCCCCAGGTGAACCGACGAACCAAATTGGACATGGACCCATCCGCTGGCTCATTTCTCTCCTCTTCAATTGCGTGACAATCTCTCTCTCTCTCTCTCTCTCTCTCTAGCTTTGGGTTGTCTTCACGCCTTCACCCGCCCCCTTCTCACGTCGTCTTCATCCACTTGCTCAGCCGCCGCCGCCAGCGTCCGCTTCATGCGAAGACGACGCCGGACGTGGGCCATCGACACACCTACAATAAGAAGTTGAAGAAGTTTAAAGGATGAACCTTTGGGCCGACGACAGCGACTCCATGATGAAGGCCTTCATGCCCGCCGCCTCCGACCTTCAATCCTCCTCCCCTTGGGTGACGGCGGCCGCTCCCGGTCCTCCCCATCCGATCACTCCCCCTCCCACTCCGCCCCCCTCTTCTGCCTTCTTCAACCAGGACACCCTCCAGCAGCGGCTGCAGGCGCTGATCGAGGGCGCGCGGGAAGGATGGACGTACGGCATCTTCTGGCAGTCGTCCTTCGACGCGGCCACCGCCGCGTCCTTTCTCATCTGGGGCGAAGGCTACTACCGTGGGTGCGAGGACGACAAGCGGAGGCAGCCCACCGTTAGCTCCGCCGAGCGGGAGAACCGCAAACGCGTCCTGCGGGAGCTCAATAAGCTGATCTCCGGCGGCGGAGCGGACGAGGCTGTCGACGAGGAAGTCACGGACACCGAGTGGTTCTTTCTGGTTTCGATGACCCAGTCCTTCGTCGACGGCACCGACCTCCCCGGCCAGGCCTTCTATACAGGCGCTCCATATTGGGTCGCCGGCGCCGACCGTATGGCCGCGTTGCCGTGCGAGCGCCCCCGACAGGCTCAGATGCTCGGCATCCAGACCATGGTCTGCACCTTCGTTGGGTCCGGGGTGCTCGAGCTGGGATCCACCGACGTGATCCCCCAGAGACCGGAGATCATAGGCAAGATCCACAACCTCTTCAATTTCAGCTCCACCGACGGTCCCTCCGTCGAGACCGGCACAGCCGCATCCTGGCTCGCGACGGAATCCCCGGAGGCGAATCCTGCCGCGGCCGACAAGGGCGAGGCAGATCCATTACTCTGGTTCACAGACCCCTCCGTCGCCGAGGTGAAGGACTCCGTCTCCCCTCTTTCCGCAACTCCCTCCATCTCCCTCACAAAATCCCCAATTCCGTTCGAGAGCAACCCTAGCTCGCTTACCCTTGTCGAAAACCCTACTTCTTCGATCCAGATCCAAAAGATTCAGACCCAGACCCCGCCATTCTCCTCCAAAGAGTACACTTTCTCCAATGGCGCCGTTCACACTCACTCGTTCAAGCCGGAGTCCGGCGACATCCTCGATTTCTCCAGTGGCAAGAGGAACCCTTCGCCAGCCCCTGCCGCCGGAAACCTCTTCTCTCACCACCAGGCTGACGCCTTGGTGGACGACAAGAACAACAACAGGTCCACGGGGGAGACATCCAAGGCGAGCCACAACGATGAGGGCTTGGTTTCTTTCGCTTCAGCTCCCGCGAGACCATCGTCCGATGGCCAATTGAAGTCGTCTTCCGCGGCCACAGCTGCCGGCGGAGTCCTCAACGACCCCAACTCCGATCAATCCGACCTCGAGGCATCGGTGCGCGAAGTGGACAGCAGCCAGGCGGCGGAACTGGAGAAGCGGCCGAGGAAGCGCGGCCGCAAGCCCGCCAATGGCCGAGAGGAGCCTCTGAACCACGTGGAAGCAGAGCGGCAGCGCCGCGAGAAGCTCAACCAAAGGTTCTACGCTCTCCGAGCAGTAGTCCCCAACGTGTCCAAGATGGACAAGGCCTCCCTCCTCGGAGATGCGGTCTCCTACATCAATGAACTCCGTTCAAAACTCACAGCTTTGGAAGTCGACAAGGAGGAATTGCAAACACAGATCGAAGCCCTCAGAAGAGAACGTGAATCCCCACCTACACGGCCGCCGCCGGGGGGAAAACAGGACGGCCATAAGATTATGAATGCCGGCGGCAGCCGGTGTCTCTCTGTCGAGATCGAAGTGAAGATACTCGGATTGGAAGCCATGATCAGATTACAGTGCCTTAAAACGAACCATCCAACTGCAAGGCTTATGGCAACGCTAAGAGAACTCGACCTCGAAGTGCATTATGCCAGTGTGTCCGTGGTGAAGGACCTCATGATCCAACAAGTTACAGTGAAGATGTCGAGCCAGATTTACACACAGGAGCAGCTCCACACTGCCCTCTACTCTAGATTAGCCGCTGAGCCACTGGTTACTCGATAGTCTTCTACCCTGTAAACTAGTAATGTCAGAACAGTTTTGCTGAGGATCAGTAGCAGCTCACTTGTTCATGCTCAATTGTGGAGTTGTAAGATTATGCTCAATCGTGTCGTCGTGTTCAACGTTGTGTGTTACTCTACAATTGCAGTAACCAATTTAAAGGATTTGGTTATTTACAATGCTAAGGTCGTACGGTAGAATGTATATTCTAAGTTTGCTGCATGCATTAGTTACTAATATTAGTTTATTATCAGCTTTAGCGTATTCATATCACCATACTTTTAAATATCAATTTATAATTATGTTAATGTCCTTAGATATTAATTTTATTAACTATACTGAGTGCAAAACTTATGATTGGGCTTCTTATTATTGAAACTACGGTACAATTTAGAGAAGCAACACTCAAAAAGAGAGGTTGGTCGAATGTCAGCTCAAAGTCGTCTGGTCTCCCTGGACTTGACACGTCTACTTTGAGTGGGAAGCTCAACTAAAGTGGTTAGGTCATTCAAAAGTAGCCAGCCGCAAGTCATCTGATCGAACTGACGCATCAATTACGAATCAGGGTAGTGTTCATCATCTGAATCTGAATTCTATCAAAGATAAGTGTAGCGGGCAGTTAGTGATAAATCCTCAAGTGAAAAGCGCAGATAGAATTTTAGTGACCCATTCATCATCCATTACCCAATCAATAAGGCTAAATGTTGCCATGATACTTGATGTGACAAACACAGCCAGTCCAATTAAATAACACCAGTGCGTGACGGATCATCATCTTTCTTTCCTTTGCTTGGCACTTTTAATTCATTGGACAAGGCAAACGAACCAAAAGTCAAATCTATAGTGAGGTTCCATGAATCCAATCTCCACTCCTTGCTAATAGCATCCAGAGCAAGGGCCACCAAAACTCAGTTATCCAACTAATCAGGTAATGAACTCAATCAGCGCCAGTTGTTGCAAATAGCATTAAATTATCTGTATTTCAAGTACAATCATAATTCAAAAGAAGATAGAAGAGCAACACTCGAGTGGAAGATGACAGTGTAATCCGCCTCAGAATTACATCACTAAATATCCAAAAAACTCTCACGTGTTCTTAAAAGAATTTCTTCTCGTATGAAACCAATCCATGAATGCCTCCCTCTACCTGTGCTGCTCCTGTTCGAACCTGGAGAACAAGATATCCACAAACTTGCCTTTAACTTAAATATGCATTGAACAAGATAATTATGAAAAATAAACAGATCTACTGCCAAGTTCTAGAATTCAGTTGTGCACTCATACTCACCATTCATAATGTTTGTGCATAGACAAAAGAGTGCTTGTTAAAAATGTTTAGTATGTCACTCTGAAGATTAAGATTTTGAGCTCATAGCAAACAAAAGATTCCTATTTTGTCATAATCTCTCTAACTTTTTCAAATGGTCATAACTAGTTGTGAGGAAAAAACAAGTTTTTTACTGACTTCATGACGAGCAGAGAGACCGAGACAGAGATTTGGGGTCCAAAATCAGCGTACCTCCAATCTCAAAACCTCTGAACGCAACAGATCATGAGCTGATTGCAAAGAGGATGCACCGAGATCCTGAAAACCTTGCTTCACAGCTTGCATCGTATAGGGAATAAACTTCAATACGGAGCCTTTGTCAGCAACAGCACCAACAACTCCCTGAGCAACTTTAAGCTTTAGTGTGTCACCCAAGTACCTTGCGTCACTTCCCTTTGTCATGGCTTCAAGAGAACCCATTCCCCTATATTTCTTGACCCGGTGGCCATTCTGGTCAAGCAAACATGAGGTGGAATCCAATTAGCTACAAAGTTCATTCAAATCTAGTAGCTCAACAATGATTATAACAATTTGTTATGAGGTAAGTTAGTTACTACTTCCTAGAGCTCCAGAGCGCTTATCACCTTTTTCTCCTAGGAACCTAAAACGGACTGGAGAAGATTAAAACTCGGCTAATATTTCTGATTCCCATCCTTGTGAAATTTGTGGTGTTTGGTTTACCATGTTGCCTGCTAGTAAAGTGTCATGTGGCTCAACAATATGTTCTACATTATTTGGTAAAATCTGAGGTTCAAAAATGAATGTTCACACCAATTCCCTTTCTCGTTTCACCATTTTTTTCATTTTTTTTTACTCAGGTAAATCAAAATGTGAATGCCCAACGCATTCTTTCCCTACAAGTATCTAGAATGATGTAAAAAAATGTTGGTCGTCAGAGGAGAGAAAAATCCATGAAGGCGTTGGACTATTAAGCTACACAGTGATGTTAGAGCTACAAACGAAGACCTCTTTGTTGTTTTTGGTTAAATGAGTTGCATGAAATCCTTCCCTGAAGAGACCACAAGCCTGCATTTCATAAATTTACCCAAACCTAAGTTTACAGTTAAAAACTGCCTTAATAATATGTCAGCTCATTATGACTTGGTGGACCGTACTACATGTCTAACATAAACAGGAGTATCATATGCATTACAATCTGGCGCATAGAATCGGAAGAGACAAGACATGGCCCAGAGGACAAGAGTAAAAAGCTGTAACATAGTAAAAGACTAATGACCAAGAACACCTCCAGAACGTGGTTGTGGGCACCAGGAATATTTCCTGGCACATGAATGACAACGTTCACTAAATGAGTAAACTTCGAATAGGAATATCATAGTCATGTTACTATCGGAGGTATAATATCTAAAGAGAAAAAACATGGTATTCAAGGAGGAGAAAGATGCTGAAAAATTTAGTAGAGTAAAAACCAAAAACATATTCAATACTTGATTATGGGCACCAGGAAAATTGTCCTAGCACACGGTTGGCAATGACATCAATGGATGAATAAACTTACTTTGGCTATCCAACATAGTAGCCATGACAAAGAGTTGCAATGGCAAGCAAACAAAAAAGGAAAAAAAAAACACCATCTTAATAAAGCATACCAGATCCACAAAAACCCCAGGAGCCTCAGTGCTTCCAGCAAGAAAACTACCCATCATAACAGTGGAAGCTCCTAGTGTCAAAGCTTTCACAATATGACCAGAATTTGAAATCCCACCATCAGCAATAACCGGCACATCATGGTCCTTCGCAAAAGATGAAACTTTGTACACTGCTGTTGCCTGTTGAAGTCAAAACAAATACAGCTTTTAGTTGAGCATCATTGAAAATAATGCTTTTGCCATCACAACAATCCGAATTATTGTGTTCACAAATTTATTAACATCTACTTGTTCCTCATTAACATTCTGGGAGACAATTGCGATACAAAATGAAGACGAGAGATGACGATACCTGTCCTCTGCCAACAGCACAGACCTCCTGGGTAGTACATATGGATCCTGATCCCATTCCCACCCTCAATCCATCAGCTCCGGCCATGATCAGATTCTGAGCCTGCGCAATCGTGACGACATTCCCACCGATCACATCCAAATCAGGGTGCATATTCTTCGCATACTTGATCATTTCTAACTGGTATATCGAGTTCCCCTGCGAGCTATCCACCACCACCACGTTTGTCCCGGCCTTCACGAGATGCTCGAGTCTCTCCTTGTCCGATTCCCGAGTTCCTATAGATGCGCCCACAAGGAACCTCCCATCCGGGCCCAGAGACGGCACTCCTAATCTCGGAAATTCCCGGATCCTCTCGACATCTTCCTTGGTGACCAGATCCACAATCTCTCCCTCCACGTCCACAAGCGGCGTGCACTCCAATCCCCCGCCGGCGAGGAAAGACGCCACCTTTTCGAAGTCATAGCTCGCGGGAACGGACGCCGGTGCCGGACGCATGTACTCGCCGACTATTAAGGAGTTTTTGTCAGATAGAGACTCCCAATCGGACCTCGCGACAACGCCGACAACCTTCGACTTGGATCCGCCCGACTCGGTGACTAGGGCATAGGCCGCGGACCCGAAGTCGGGAACGGAATCTGAGGGGGAGAGAAAGACGGGGTCGGTGACGAAGGGGATGCGTCGGGCCTTTGCGGAGCGGATGATGGCGGCCTGTCGGGAAGGGGCGTCGTTGCAGTGGACGATGGCGGCGCCGCCGAGGGCAGCCATGGCGACGGCCATAGAGGACTCGGATACCGTGTCCATGGGAGAGGCGACACACGGAATGGCGAGGGGGATGCGGCGGGAGAGACGTGTGGACAGGTCGACGGCATCGGCGGGGAAATCGATATAGCCGGGAAGGACAATGACGTCGTCGTAGGTGTACGAAACGCCCTGACTGAAGAGGCGTGCCGCCGGGAAACCGTCGTCCGCCATGGCGGCTAGGGTTTTGTGCGGAGTAGGAGGGGAAGCAGAGAGAGAGAGATCAAAGACGGGAAGGCAAAGCGGAGGATTCGGTCCAAGTGATACGAAGTTACGTATCAGACCACTAATGCCGCTGAGGCGCTGATATATAGATGCGGCTCTTAAAATAGAACCTGGATAGGATCCCTGGTTGCGGAGTTTTGAAGGGAGAAGATGGGAATGAACAGACGGTGTAGATTCGTTTATACAGATTTTGATTGGACTTTTGTTGGATTTGGTATTATTTTATTCAAGGACAATGCGAGTTGGAAAGGTTAACATATGACGGCGATAAGTTTTTTTTAATAGATAATTTTAAAAAATTTAATGACGATGTGAGTTGGAAAGGTGGCTATAAGACGACGTGTTTTTTGTCCGTATTGATCTCGCCAATTTTTAAATACGTTATTCTTAAAAGTGGATAAAATTCTTTTACAGCGCGTCAATAACTAAAATTTATAAACTATAGATACAGAGCATCCATAATACCGTTCATACTTGAATTATTAATGCCAAAGTGATAATTTTTTTTTTTACTATTATAGCATTAATACTGAGGGGCGTTTAGTTCTTTCCTATGAATAAAATTTAAAATGAGAATCATTGTATTATGAAATAATAATAGGTATAGGTATGAGTATGGATATCACTCTTAAAAGTAATGTTTGGTTAGTTGCATATTTTCTATCGGAATAAATTAAAATTTCCTTTTTTAC
>JBBMJZ010413099.1:3735129-3745612 GCA_037833815.1 Zingiber zerumbet | reverse complement strand
TATCTTTAGTAGTTAGAGCTCTAAATAAATTTTTTTATTATCCCAATATACTATAGCAATAATATAAAAGTTTATTGAAACATCTCGAATTATTAGAATTCTAAATACACATTTTTTATGATCCAATTCATAACATAAATTACACAATTTCATACTATTGCATCAATTTCAAGATAAAAAAGTTGGTTTAAGTTTTCACTATTATTCTTAAATTATAAATCTTAAATCTTACCTTTACAATAATTCAAAGATTTTTATACAACATTTTAAATTTTACAAACCTCCTAAGAGCTTTGGAGATGTCCTTAAATTAAAACTCATTCATAAATTTAGTTAATGAAGCTCACAACCATTCACTCTTGATCAAGGGCGGATGTACAATAGGACTCGGGGGGCATTTATGTTTACCCCTTATATCATTGAAAAAAATAAATGAGCAAATTTATTTAAAATGTCCTAGTTATAAATTTTAAAATTTATTGGACTTTTATGCAAGGTAATAGCGAGACTTTTCTCACGTGACTTCTTCTCCCTTTGTTTCTATGAAAACCTCCCAAACCCTAATCTTCATCAACCCACATCTACGCACCCTCAAACATTATCATCATTGCCCTTGTTGCCGTTGTCGTTGCCGCCTCACACTATTGTCGTCATCATCGCCACCGCTATTTCTGTCAATGCCACCATCGCCGTTGCTCTCCAATGTTGTTAGCGTCGTTGTTATCGTGCCATTGATATTCAACAACGAAGATTCTTCAATTTAGGTAGAGTTTTTCTTACTTGTTTCCCCTATCGGTCTTGTGCATGATTAAACCTACCTTGGAGATCCGGTCTTGTGCATGATTAAACCTACCTTGGAGATCATAGTATACATAATGATTCTTGATTGCTTGCTGAATTTGTAACCTGGATCGTATAAATTATAACCTCATGTTATTCATATAATTTACATGACAAGAATGAGCTGCTCCCTATCACTTCCTACCAAATCTTTCTAATCTGTAATATTTCCAATATCATGTTGTATTTTCCCTGATATCACGTTCATAGTTGTTAGCCTTTATTCTGTTTTTACTTTATTCAAGTGGCAGTATGCTTTATAGCATGACTAAGTTAATTGAACTTTTCCAATCATTAATGTCTCAACCTAATCAAATGGCTAATTTGTTCTCTTATATAACTTTTTGCTTATCATGTGTTAATTACATATATTTAATGTGACATTATATTGGAGCAAAGGTGGAACGGCCACCCAGCGGCCCCCTGAGCCCGGCCCCGTAGGATTTTAGAGGGAGTAAATCATGGTTAAGCTGGGTGGGTAAGTGGACTGGGGGTAATGTGACATTATATTGCACATTAGGAACAGGATCAAAGTTATATTATATTATATTAATAATTACTGTCATAATTTTTTTTTAATGTTAGAAAATAATTAAAAGATACTATAGAAGAACTTAGGATAGACCCTTAACAGAGAATACAAATTCATATGAGAATTTTAAAAGGTAATTATACTATGAGAATAATTTTGTTAAAATAATTTACCAAAAATCGAATGATACAATAGAGAGAGTTTTGGTTCAATACTCATAAGAAATATGAAACTTTTTAAGTAAATTAATCAAGAAATGAGCATCACATTTATTTCATAGAACTTCGATCCTAGAGAAGATTATTGATGTTAGATGAGCAACCAAAATAAATTTATATAAATTCATAGCATTTGCTTCGCGCACAAAGAAGACCTTTAAAGGTTTTCACGTGTTCATATATTTCGGCCAAATTGAGATGATTATTCCTATTGCGGGTCATTCATGGGTCGTTCGCTTTATTTTTATGTGAGTTCTACTCTGGCACTCGATCATGTTCATCAAGTTCTACTCCTTTGGTGGCCAAAACCTCCCCAAGACCCCAACTCCATCATCGACTCTGTCCACTTGTAGGCACCTTCCGCCTCCTCTCCTGTCGTCTTAGCCCTGTGACATTCAAATACAACATATCATCACTTAGTATGCGGCTCTCCAAATTTAAAATCCTGGATCCGCCCCCACTCTTGATCCAAAATATACTGTTTAAGATATTTCTTTCCCTACGTTAAAAGCAGGGTCGACCTTGACTTTTCGGGGTCTTTGGGCAAAAAGAGAAAAGGGACCTCTATAGGGAAAAAAATTTATACTAATGTACAATTTGAATATAATTTAATAGAAAAACTTAAAAATTAATATATTTTATTTAAAATATGATAAACTTCATACAAAATATATTTATCAAAATTCTTCAAAAAGTACAACACCTTACAAAATATGTTTCCTAAGTTTCTCTATAAAGCGTAATACCTACAAATAAAAAAAAAATATGAAATAATCATTGAAAAAAATCTATATATTCTAGTATTTTGAGAAGTAAAATCATCAATAAGGTTTTCAAAATTAAAATTTTCTAACACTTCATTTTTGATACATAAAATTATCAAGCCATTTATATTCAAATCATTATCATTATCTTCTCTCAATTTTTCCTTCTCATTCGTTGCATGATTATGATCATCATTTTCTCTCAATTCTTCCCACTCATTGATTGCATTATGATAGTTCTTCTTGATTACTCGATTGTTGCTTATTTGTTATATGTTCATTTAGTTTTTCTAGAATTTTTTCTTGTAATTCATCAATTGAATCTTCAATTAAAGAGTTGGCTTTCAAAAATTTACAATGAACATCTTTGTGAGTTTTAATAATATGTTCCGCTCTTTGTATTTTGTTTCTTTTCTGACTTCAAGATTGATATTTCTTTAAATGTATGTTTATACTATAAATTTCAAGTGCAAAAATATAACACATAAAATCAGCAACAAAACTAACAATAAAACAAACATAAGTAGTAAAAATAATAGTTGAAGAACAATAAAGCATAGTTTATGCTGGAGACGACAATTCATATAATCTATTCAATGATGATTAAAATTGGGATGATTTATTTTAACTCTTTCAAGTCTGTAAGAAAAATCATAAAATATTAGTTCTAATACAATATTAAAAATCAATATTAAATACTAACAATAAAAAAAATATAGATAAGTAGGTAACTTACGTTGTAAGTTTATATATTGATGAAACTAAAATGTCAATTGGAAAATAAACTTTTCTGATTTAATTAGAAGAGATTCAAAGGAAAAGAAAAGAGAAAATTAACGTTCATGATTCATACTTTACTCTTCAGAGTCATATGACTTCTGTAACAAATTAATGAAGAAAGAGGTGTACAAATAATAAAATTTTGAAAAGAGAAACAAATGATCGTTTATTTTTTTCTTTTTTTTTAGATTTTTTTCTTAAATTTGAACAGAAAATATATATATTTTTGGACTTTATTAAAATAATTCAATAATATATATATATATATATATATATAGACCTTTATTAAAATAATCCAATAATATTTTTAGATTTTTATTAAAACAATTTAATTATATATAATATATATTATATATACATGTCAAGTTTGGGACCCTTAATAATCGGGGGCCTTTGGCGTCCCGGTGACATGTTTCAAGGTTAACCCGAGTTAAAAGTGTTGTGTTTATTTAAAGAACTATTTAATTAATGTTAAGATATTACTTTTTTATTGCGAGTCAATTTATTTCAATTAAATTTTTTCACATTCCATGATTTCTTATTTTTCCTCCGAAATCCCTATGTGAAGAAATCGGCGTCAGTTAAGTCAATGGGCTGCCAACAACCGTCCGATCGAGCAGCAAGTGTGCTGGGGGATATAAGTGGAAATGGAAGCGGAGCTATCGTCTCCCATTTTGTTTGCTTGCTTTCTGCAGATAAAAAGGAATATGAACACTAGTTGTGTAAAAGTTGATTCATTCTTCTCCTTATCTTCGTTAATCTGTCTCTAGATTAATATATATAAGGTAAATTACGAGGATTACTAATTTAAATAATAATTAATATATAAGTGAAAGTAGAAATCTGCTTATTAGTCAGCATTTGAGCCTAGATCTCATCAGGATAACATCCATGCCCTAATTACTGGTCCATCTCAGAAGGACAGGAATATGAACACCCGTGTCGGTTGGTTAGGCGGATTTGGAATAAACTTAATTTCCAATGTCAAAGTAATTCGGATATTAAATATTGAATTATTCGAGATGAGAGATGAGAGCCGAAAGCGTCAATCAAGCGTTTGCTGTGTGAACTGCGATCCTTCTTCCCACTTTCCACCCTCCATTAGAATATGATACACATGTCAGCGAGATGCACCTAAACTAAATCCCATCACCTCACTCTTTATTTTATTCCAGATGTGATTTCTCTGGGATCGATCGAAGGGACAGCAGATAATTTTTTTTTTCTTTTTTGAAATAAATAATTTGAGTGGAAGCAGCTGCAGCTGCTGCTGCTGTTTAATACGAAGAGAGTGAGTAAATCTTGGATTGGCTGTAAATAAAGGTGAAGATTAAGGAGGGGGCAAGGGGTGATATATTAATATATGAGGCAGGTTTGGATTCCTCTCTTCGCCGTCGCTTCCTCAGCTCGCTGCTTCAGCCGTCTTCGTCTCGGTCTCAGATCGTCACCCCTCTCGCCCCTTCCGACAAATCTTTCGCTTTGACAAGGTGCTTTCTTCTTCTTCTCCTTCTCCTCTTGTTCTCTACCAGGGCTTGCTTTTCTCCGCCCCATTGGAGTCTGGAGATCAAGGGGAGGAGAGGAGTGGATTGCTGTTGGCAGTGGCATTTTGGCCTTGTGATGAGTTTGGGGGACGTGGAGCAGCTTTTGGGTCGTCATTCTTGTGATACTGGTTTACGGGATGCAGTGGTAGGGGCTTGGGAACGGTAACCAGCGGAGGTGCGGAGCGTGCCGTGTTCAACTGTTCATGCCGGAACTCCAGTGAATTAGCGGCTACGGTGTAGGGAGGAGTGGGAAAAGGATAGATTTTTGTGAACAATTGGGCTGGTTTGCTGCCGCTTCCCCTCTACTGCTTTTCTGATTCACTGAGGGGCGATGGATTCTGGATCTTCTTAATTCGGCGCAGAGATGGAATCTGGCAATGGATTCTTTCCTCTCGAGGAGTGCTGCCTAGATCCCAAGTGGCTCATCGATCCCAAGTTGCTCTTCGTCGGTCCCAAGATTGGCGAAGGCGCTCATGCGAAGGTTTACGAGGGAAAGTGAGTTGCTTGCCCGAAGCCAACGCTTCTTCTGAATACTCCCCAATTGCTTGCTTCCTTGTGTTTGTTTTTTCATCCGTATTCATTTGTTGATGAGCGCTTGGTTGTTGTCGGCGCTGTGGTGTGTAGGTACAAGAACCAAAATGTTGCTGTCAAGGTCATGCAAAAAGGGGACAACCCCGAGGAGGTGGCTAAAAGGGAGGGAAGGTTCATGAGGGAGGTGACGATGCTCGCCCGCGTTCAGCACAAGAACCTCGTTAAGGTTGACCTTGCAATTGGCGCCATTTCTTTTTTTCTTTCATTAACTAGATGGATGCTGTCTAATTCCAGTTTATTGGAGCTTGCAAGGAGCCAGTGATGGTGGTGGTAACCGAGCTTCTTCTTGGTGGATCCCTGCGCAAGTACTTGATAAGTATGAGGCCAAGGAGCTTGGAGCGTCGCGTTGCAGTTGGCTTTGCACTGGATATAGCTCGAGCTATGGAATGCTTGCATTCTCATGGGATCATCCATCGTGATCTGAAGCCTGGTATTGTTCTTTCATGAGCCTTTTAGTGCTTATATTTCTCAGAATTACAAGTCCTTTAACTGCTCACTTCTGATTACTGTCAATGCATTGGTTTTAGTTTCATTCACTGAGTTTCTGCATTGGTAATGCCATCATGATGTGGAAGTATGACATTTGTTTTTTTAATCCTCCTTTTAGTGCATTAGATCTTTTAGTTTGTGATGGAACTCCTCATTAACCAAGATCAGTAACCAATGAAGTTACTTAACATATCTTTTATATGTTTATATCGACAGTGTGATAACAAATTGCTCGACTTAGTCCTTGAACTTGTATGCCTAGAAATTTTTGTTGAAAAAAATATCTTTTGGATTCAAACCTATCATGAACCTTGAGGATTTTCTACATCACTGTCTTTTCTGAAAAGAAATTCAACTGAATCTCAATTGTTACATGACACTTTTCTTGTGTTCTTCCATCGTCTTTCTACTCTCATAAATGTAGGTAGGTGGACATTGATTTCTTAAGTATAATTATCTGGCACTATAATGAAGTCAATTTGCTAAGAGGTACATATGTTATGAACAGAGGCTCACAGAGTTCCTTAGGACACTCAAACATAAAATACCTTTACACTTGTCTTCGATTAGAGTTGGATGCAACAACAAAAAAAGGTTTCCGCAACCTTTGATACACTGTAGAAGATTTTATATGATTATTACTGATTTTGACGCTAGGTATTTACATGTTGTATCTTAACATTTGCATGGAGTGTAATTCAAATTAACCCTGTATTCAAATTTGGAAGGTATTGCATATAGATAACATTAATTTTGACATTAATATAGTGTTGTGGCAGAGACAACAATTTAAGATGAATACTAGACTATGCACTTAAGTGAGCACACATAGCTTGATGAAATCTGATATTGGGGAATTAATGTCAATCATTTTATCAAAGTATGCACACATTTACTCTTCTTTTTGTGTTTATTATTATGGAGAAAATTTAATTTGAGTCTATTGATGTAACCCAACTCAATTGTGTCATATCTCACTAGTGAGCGGAAGAAAAATTTCTTTGTAATCAATGACAAGGTTATGCTTCTAAGATATTGTGTCAACTCATAAACTAAATCATCTGTTGCTATCTCTTCCATCAAATAGCTGCCCCGGCTGAATGGATTTTTTTTCTCTACTTCGATTCCATTTTGTGGGTCATGAATCTTTTTAGTTTGTAGAACAATTTTCAGTTCCACAACATCTCGTGGGATTTGCTTCTTTTCCATTAAGGGTTAAATGGCATTTTGTGGGTCATGATTTTTTTTAGTTTCTACTTTCTAATTCATTCATGTTTGACTTTCGACAAAGGAAATCCTTTTTTAAAAAGTGTGATCCTCCTGAGTTCTATGCTTGTGTGGAAATAGTATCCTTTTGTTTCCTTGGGATATTCTACAAAAATGCACTTGTTAGATTTGGGTACTACCTTATTTGCTACTTGTTGTTTGACATAGGTTTCACAATCCATATAAAATATTTCATATGATTTTTTTTCCCCATTCCATATGATCCCCCCTCCCTCTCTCCCCATTCTATAATGAAACATTTCATATGAATTTTTTCAATTGCCTCTAGACTACAACCTAAGAGACAAGCAGATCAGATTGATCATACCCTGTTCAGCGAAGTTGAATTATTCCTCTCGAATATATTATTGTTGTGGTGTACCTAGTAAAGTGAGTTATAGACCTTTTCCACACTCCTTTCAATGGTCTTGCAATTGAAGCTTAGGTAGGTACACTCCACCTCAATTTAATTAAAGTGGGTTAATAATTTTGCCTAGCTAGTGTTATACTTGAATTCCTTCAACTTTTTCTATGATTTTAACTTATTCCTCATTAGGTATACAAAGCCATATTTACTAAAATTAGTAATACATATAAGGAATTATTAGAATTCACCTTTGATTTGAGTGGTTAATTTTCCATAACATCGACATGCACAAATTCCAATAGCCTACCGCCCTTTTACTTGTTCTTGCGAGAGTCATTTTTTTCTAAGTAAACCAGATTTGCAAATATCATATGATTTGAAATCAAATGACTCTAAACTTCCATCGTTATAGTGTTTACTGATGTGTTGCTTGTTTATATGTGTAAGTCTGCAATGTTAAACATATGGCAACTGTTTATATGTTCTTCTATGTAATAACATATTAACTATTTATCATTATAGAGCTAACCCTAAAAAACATTACTTAAATAAAACAAACAACTTATGTTCATAATTTTAAAATATAATTCTGTATTATCTTAATAAACTGAAATAATAATTTCTTAGAAATAGTCTTAAGTTTAAGCTAAGCCGGAAGGCAAAGATGAGATATAAGTTCCTACAGCTAAGGCAACAAACCCTTGTTCCACCTCCAACTTGTAGGTCTACCTCAGCCTTGGCAAGCTTTCAATTATTTTTGATTCCCTGCACATTTATACAAACGTGAGAACCACATCAAGTATCTGATACCCTAGAGGTGGAAGTTGACAAGTTTATCTTATTCATATGTATGTATATACTTGAGATGGAAGTCTCACTTCCTCTTCTTCTTGAGTTCCTTTAGTATTGTGCAATTCCTCTTGCAATGTTTGGTCTTACCTTAGTGGAAGCATTTCCTTGTCTTTGCCGCCCTTCCAGATATTTTAGGTCACTAGCCTTGCACTTCTTCGCACTAATAGATTAGGCTTACCCTTGGGCTTGCCCTTTCTGTTGGATTTGGTCTTTCTGACCATCGAGAAGAGGGCAGGCTGGTACTTCTCTATAACCTGCTTATTAGCTTGTAACATGTTGAGCAGCTCTGTTAGTGTCTTCTCTGTGTTATTCATGTTATGGTTTAACACAAATGTGCCAAAGAAATCTGATAAAGACAAGAGAATAACATCAACAGACAAATCATGATTCAAGCTGAAGCCTAGTGCATTCAATATCCCAATACATCTTACATTATCAAGTACATGAATTATGTACTGAAGCTCCTTTAGCCATATTTCTCTGAAAAAGTGAATTAGATATCTCATTAGTCATAACACTTGTGCCTAGTCTGCATTTTTAGAGATGATCGATCGTGGTTTATGCATGTATCGTCTCATGCTGCCTTTATTAGCCAGCACTCATAGATGCCAACATCAGACACTAAGCATCTGTGGCATTATTATCTTGCTTCTTGTAGTAATCTCTTTAACACTTGAAGATATAAGGTTTGATTATCTATGCCCTTGCCCTGTTGCACAATATTTTCTCACTTTTTCTATATGTTTGCTGTAATTATATAACCATACTTAAAATCATAAAAGTTCTAGGTCTTATGGAACTAGAATGACTATAATTGTGAGGCCCTTTATTTAGGACAACTAGAACCAGTAGTGCCAGCTAGGCAGTTCATGTGCTTACTATATCATGATTGATGGGTCAAAAGGCCACATTAATTTGTTTTTTAAGCCTAAACAAACATAGCACAAAAATGTGATTTTCTGGTACATGTAACGAATCCTAGTGGAACTAAGAGTCCTAGTCTCGTTAGGATTCTTAGAATCCTAATCATTTTTTACCAATAATCATGTTGAAAGGGGAAAATTATCCTTCATCAGAGAATCCTAGGTAGGGAAAGTATTCTTCATCAGATAATCCTAGGTAGCCTCTTCTACCTGTATATATATATATTATGACAGAAGGGAATGTTACAAGTGGGTCCTTTATTCTTTATATATTTTTACATAAGCCCTTTGCCTATCCTCCTTTGCCTATGGCACTCCCACTCTAGCTATTCAAATAGATTGTAGAAACTTAGCTTGTTACTACTCAAGTCTGTTAAGGATTTAGTCAGTTACTAGAAGCTTGGTCATTGGATGCTTAAATGAAATGAGCTCTCATATCGTTAAGGTATGGGCCTATATTTTATCTCTACACTCGATGTTGCCACATATTGTGTATATTTTACTCTGTTAGAAAATAATGTTACATCCCTAGAGAACATGCCTAATTTGCATCAGAGTAATCCATGAGCTGAAGATGACCACGATCATGGAATAAGATATCTTTAATTAGAGCACTTTTCAGATAAGGTAGAATCCTTGTAGTTGCTGCCCAATGGTAATTCTCTAGACAATAAAACTATGAGATGAGTAGAACACAATACTCATGCCATATTTTAGAGATTCCTTCACTTCATAGATAGAGAGACTTCTTTAGTCTACATGCCAAACTAGTCTCCCCTGAGGAACAAACCTTGGAGGTTACTTTTTATAGACCACCTTTGAAAGATCAATGAAGGAAAGAGCTGATAAAGACGCTGGTGAAAGACAATAGTTAATCAGGGCAAGAAGCGGACTGAAGTGAATCTTGACTACTGGAGAGAATACATTAAGGCGGGTAACACTATAAATCTGAGTGTACTCCTATGCACCAAGCAAACATTAAGTTAACCATCGATATTATAAGGTGAACACTTAATAAAGAAAATTCATTGGCAACGTTATGGACTTCACTAGAGGAAGAGGAAATAGTTTCTAAGTGCTATTAGAGTGGACCGGTGTACTCTTCCGTAGCATCTCGTCCCTCTAATGCACCGAGCCCGTCAACTCCTTTTTTCATGCCATCCTTTTCGCTAGCTACGTCTTCCGCTTGACTCCTTGTGTTCCTAAGCTCCTGCATACTTAGACACAAGGAGCAAATACACAGGACCTAACTTAACTTGGTTGACCACATCAAAACTACCACAGGGACTAACATTATACACTTCCATATATTGTATTGCA
>JBBMJZ010413099.1:3694227-3710429 GCA_037833815.1 Zingiber zerumbet | reverse complement strand
CAATAGTTCAATTCAAGATTACAATGCATTGTGAACCAGTAACCACTAAGCAAAATATAATTGTTAAATAACATAAAACAATAGAACATGCAGCGCCGGTAGCGTCGCGCGGAAAGCTTTTGGCGCAGCCAAAAGCATCGCGACTCTACCGGCGTTGCTCGAAACAACGCCGAACTTCGCCGGACGCGCCGTACGTGACCGGCGAAGCTTCCGGCAGCGTCTGACACCTGCAATGCATCCGGTGTTGCCGCGACGAAGGTTCGAGAATCACAAAAACGTAAATGAACAGAAAAAAAAACTTACCCGAAGCAACGCGATGCGATCAGGGAAGACAGGGAAGACGAAGAGTCGGCGAAGAGTCGGGGCGATGAAAGAAAGAAGCGCCTGCCGCCTGGCAAATACCTAAAAAACGGGTTTACATGCCTTAAAACGTTAGGCCTGCCGAAGCCCGCCGAAGCCGCCGAAGCCCGCTGAGGACCGCCGAGGACCGCCTAGGCAGCCCAGCCGCCTAGGGCTTCCGCCTTGCTAGTTTCCGGCGCGGCATCCTGCCGCACAACGCCTAGGCGGCGCCTAGGCGGCCGCCTAGGGCGCAATTTCGAACACTGGAAGGAGGTAAATTACAGACGACTATTAGTCTTTAAAATAGTGACTAACATATAAGGGAGACATTTATCTAGACTTTACCGAAATTTAAATCTCAAACCTCATGATACTGACACCTCATACACTAACCATTAGACCGTCCCAAAGGGACTTCCTATTACATATTTGTGAATCCTAAGGTGTGGTTTAGTATATGCAGTTAAATCTCTCTCCTAATATTGATAAGAATAATACATAGTCTTAAGTTTTGATAAATTAGATAACACGCTGGATAAAAAAACAGTTGGAGCCCATGATGAGCTTTAATAATAATAATAATAATAATAATAATAATAATATCCCACCGTACAGTTCGGTTAGAGAATGATAGACTTATTACAATAATAAAAAAAATCAATTTTTAACGAATATATAACCACCAGAAGAAAAAAAATCTTTTCACCCCCTAATCAACATAGAGATCGGCTATAAACTGGCCTGTGATTTACCTTCCTAAACTAACCTAGAAACGGAGGGACACCTAAGGTGAATATAATCCCCTAATAATGGTAGTGAAATATTAATCTAGACCAGTCAAGTATGACAAGTTAATAAAACACTTTTAGGGGATATAGACTAAAAGATCAATCAAATTACATCCCGCTACAATCTAGCCCAATCAAAATTTTGATTCCCATTACAACAATTTGGTTTTACAAGCTAAATCAATCAATCATATCCCACAACTTAAGTTATCAAGTATTCACTCAAACTCCAAATATCAGGGTAACCTATTTATAGCATCAAATCATAGTACTGAATTTGCATAAACAATACTAGTTATCAAATCCACTCTTTTCCACAATACTTGACTTGATTCTTGAAGATTCATGAACGAGTGATGTAAGAACCTCAAGAAGGAAGTTTAACTTATTAGAGTTTGATTCTTCACCTGCTGATGCCGATGCTGATTCTTGAGGATTCCCTTTCAGTTGTTCTTTGAATTGCTTATCATTTTGCAAGAGATGGGCATAATATATTTTCAGAGCATTGTCAGTGGAAATTGCTTGCACCGACTCGTATAAACTGTGAAAATTTTCTTTATCATCAAATTTCTTCAACAATTTCTTCTTTGAATCGTCGGGAAGACTAGCAAATGCACTGCAAATAAAGGGGAAAAAAATTAGTCAGTCATAGTAATCCGTAGCAATAAACACCCAGATGGGAAATTAAGATAACTAACCCGACGTAGACAGGAGAAAAACAAGATCCCAACAGTTAAGATTATATTTTTTACCATAAAAGATGAAAAATAGTGTATTACTAACATGATGATGAATTTTTATATAAAAATATGATGCTATAATATCAAACCATGTTTTTTTTTAAATAAAAGCAAAACAATTCACATCAGAATCTGAAAGGTGCCATGACTTAACAGCAACCATGTTGTTAGAGGAACCAGGTACTACTCTGGATATCAAGTATCTAGTATGACTAGTTCTAAATTTCTTATACATGATAAATAAAAATATTGAAATTGTTTGTTGCATAGGCAGACCATATTCTATCAATCTATGCCTTTTGAAACTTCAAGAAAAAAAGATTGTTTTACAATAATTAATCGATAATGCATAAAAAGCTAATTGAGTATGAAAAAGTATCACCTTGCAATGCCCCTAACATTGCCCCATTTATAACCATCATGTGCGGATTGCTTGAAGCCCACATTGAAGCCTTCTTGGGCAGAAGCCTCTTTGCCTGCAGATATACCATCTCGATAACCCATATAAGTTTTTGTCAAGGATTTATTGGCGTTAGAACTTAAAATCTCTAAATAATTTAATAAAAGTTCATCAAGAAGAGTTGCACAGAATAAAGTTAACAAGGATACTGTATAAAAATGGTCATGGCGCCACTTCTGCTCTCTGATTAACTCAGCATCTGAAGTCTCAACAGGAGGTTCATCATCAAACCAACAGTCATCAGACGCATGCTCTGAAATGAAAGAAAAAGGTTTCATCCTTAAACAATATATTTGATCTTTAAAACATAGATCATAAATCTACCCCTCATAAAGTCAGTTTGTAGTTATACAAATCACTAAGATCCAGGCTCCAGCATAAAAATTCGAGAAATAACTATTAACTTGTAACTAATTAATTTCGAGACAGAAGCAATTTGTTTTGGTTCTATTTAAATCACTAAAATTGAGCATAAAAACCCCAAGAAGAGTAGTACCGACTACTAATTAATTGAGTTCATGTCAGAAGCATGACCAAGTTGTAATTTTGGAAGCTTTAAGAAATGTCAATGTACAATTAGTTTAGTGGAAATACTAAAAATAACTAATATAGAAAAATTCACAAGAGAGAATAGTAAGAAAGGATATAGGTTTATTCATATGTAGTTATTTGATTGCTGTGAAACCATTCTCCTAATTGATGGACTGGTGGAAGGAACTGACAGTTTAAATTAGAATTTTCAGACTTAAGCATACCGATTTGAACATTTTCTTCAAATCCAATGGATGAAACAGCAACTTTTTCGAGAGTCAGTTCCCCTATTGATGTTGCTAGATGCTCTTCAGCCATAGGCCCTTCTGAAGGCAATAATTATATTATGGGCAAGGTATTAATTACAAAATAGAAAGAACACACAAATAAGAATAGCTGAAAATAGCCTTGTACAGCAAGTATTTAAGTGATCCACACTGCAGATATATTAACAAGCGTGTATAAAGTACAAGAAAAAAGCAGGGCATTAGGAAAACCTCTATAGTAGAAGTTCTATGACTAATGCAAAGATTTTCATTTGATATTAGCATTATTAATGAAAAAAATTACAGCAGCAATGTCAACAGTAAATACCTCATTAATTGAAACCATAAGTCCATAACACGACATATAGTGAGATCTCAATATCTTGCTCATTGAACTAGATAGGCATATTCGAATTTTGGCAGGGCTATAGGATTGTGTTAGAGAAATTCAGCTAAGTGAAATCCACCACGTATTATATAGGTCTTCAAAAATAGAGAGCATAAGTAGCTATGAATGTCTTATTAATGATTTATGAAAGGTTATTTCTAATAAGAATAATCAACTATCATTCATTAAAAACCAGTAGGACTACAGAGTGTAAACAATTCAATAAGTCAAATTGGGCACACCAGGGTATAAACAAGGAATAGGACCCAACATTCAATAAGGCTAAATGACCATACATAGTTTGTTGGTGCAATGATGCTCCCAAGTGGTCAAAAGGTTATTTTGATGTATTTGACAAAGGGTTTACATTATGTTTATTTTGTGTTTGTAATGGTGTACATTAAGTGTGCAGAAGCTTGACAAAGTACACATGACTCTCATGGAGCTTGTTGACTCGATGAAGTTGACTTAGTTTGATGTGATTGTGAGATCATTTGACTCGATGGCTTGGAGATTTGTAATGAGGTGAATTTGAAAGGAAGACAAAGGAAGGCATGGAGCATGTACGAAAAGCTGAGTGCACATGAGAGATCAAAGAGCTGATAAGGTGAACTCTAGGATGAGGAGCCTAGAGCGACTGTTAGTTTGATGTCTTGGAAGCTCAAAACGAGGTGAAGTCAAAGGCAACATGAAGGATGGCATGAAGCAAGCTTGGAGAGTTTGGAGCATCCAAGGGAAGGAATACTGAGGTGAAGTAAGCTTAAAGGGCTTGGTGCAAATGAGGTATGAAAGGCTTAGCAAGGTGACCTATAAGGCATAGAGTATCAACATTGAAGATCTAGAGCCATGAGAACATGAGATATTATGTGAGTAAAATGTAATCTTGGAGTTTGTGTTTTCAAGATGATGTATTTAGCTAGGTAGGGGTAGACTACATAGTGACTTAAGTAAATTCTTCAACTGGAGGGTTGCTTGTCCCAAGTTGTAGTTTGTCTATGTACCGTCCTAGAACTTTATGCAAGCTTAGGTGGGGTAAGTCGAAAGGAGGGACCTCAAAGTAAATTCAATCAAGCGGAGGGTTTAATTTAATCAACTAGTCAATTAAATCGACTTAGAAAGTCAACTAGAAGTTTAGTTGACTCAGGTGTCAACTAAAGCAGAGGTTTAAAGAACAAAATATTCCTATTCGAATATAGTCAACTAGAAATATTTCCAATTGAAGAAATTTTGAATCAACTGCCTAAAGAGTTGTTAGTTGCTTAATGGTTATATTTATTCAATTAGTCGACTAGAGGCAGACAAAAGAGAATTGTTAGGTTGTTTCTCATATAAGATTTGGAGGGTTTTAAGCTGGTAAAAGGTTACATGAAGACATCTTAAAATTCCAAGGGCTTAGATAATGTTAAGAGCCAAATTCAAGCCACCTGGTATTCTTTTTACATTAACTTTACATTTTATATTTGTTGAGAGGAGTGATTTGATTGTAAGACATTCCCTGGTGAGATTGTAAAGAGCATTACCCTATTATCTCTGTTAAGTGGTAGTTTTCAATAGGACCTTTGTGGGGGTGACACATCAGATGCATCCAAGGTCATAGACTAGTGCCTTGTTTACGTCGAAGCATGGATGGGAGAAAGGATGGATTGCACAAGAGTGGAAACAGTTTCCTTCATTTACCTATTGTAAAAATGATCCATGGACAGATTTACAAGAGCTACCGTGAATGAGATGATTAGAGATTATGTTCAAGCAACTAATGATCTCCTAAGGCTTGTCTGTCTTTTGGAAAAGCAGTTTAAGGATAAAAATTAATCAAGATGGCGAATCAAGAAGAACTAGTTGCAATGCTGATGAACCATGCCCATATGTGTCCTCATAGTGTGGAAGAGGAAGCCAAAAAGGAGACAACTCTCAATTTATACGTGATATTGTAAGTGTTTGGTTTAACCAGCTTATAGCTGGTTGAATGTTCTTGGGTATTAGTGTTCAGAATTTGATATCCACTAAAAAAAAGGTCAGCCCGGTGCACGAAGCTTCCGCCATGCGGGGTCCCGGGGAAGGATCCATTGTACGCAACCTTACCCTGCTTTTTGCAAGAGGATGTTTCCAGAATTCGAACCTGTGACCGTTTGGTCACATAGCAACAACTTTACCGTTGCGCCAAGGCTCCCCTTCACTAGTTTTAGACAACTAGTTCCTGCCATTTTTAAATGATGCATCCTGTGTCTCAAATGCATGTTCACTAGTTTTAGACAACATGAATGTAAATATGTAATATCAAGGGATGTGCAACACTTACTCAAGACCAATATACAAGTTCGATAATTAGACATGACAACATCCCACCAGGTTTGAAAGGATGGAGGTTATTTGTCACAAGTCGCCAAAAATGAGAATTAAGTCATCAGCTTGCTGGGCTGATCCACTAACCCAAAATGTTTAAGCTTAAGAGTTGTTTACTCATATAAAGTTTATAAACCCCTTGATTAGCCTACAACTCTTTGTGTTAGACTAGAGTGTTACAATCTCTTAAAAAGGGTTGACGTCTATGTTCCTGGAGTTCATGTTGAAACTCTAATCTTATTTTGGTTTGTCACTCTATAGAATACAACTTCAAAAGGATAGATTACTCTGTCTCTTTCCTAAGATATTGTTAAACATTTCATAATCATTATCCTTATATTAACTATTCATCTCTAGACTAGTTACTGAAATCATTATCTATCTCTTTCACTTGATAACCTTCAGAAGTTATCATTTTGTATTTGCAAACTTCAAAATTCTGTGGTATTCTTACACGAGGAGTAACGGTAGCAGACTATGTTAAGCCATTTGAAGATTATCACCAAATACATATGTTGTAGATATCTGTTGAAGATTGTCATCAACTACAATCCAACTTTCAGTTCATTTGTGGATGAGACCAAATATATTTTATGCATATAGTCCACATGGGATATCTAGTTATAGGATATTCTTTATTTTCTTCTTCTCTCTCTATATATATATTTGCCCTTTCAATTTTCAGATTAAACCAAAGTGGGTTTAAACTCCATCTTGTCTCCCGTCATAGTGCCAGAGAACAAGATGAAGATTCAAAAAATGGATTTCCAAAATCAAAATATGGAAAAGTGATTTATAGTTCCAACTTGGGGCAGTTTGAGCATTTCACAACAAAAATAATGGATCTTTCCCTCATATCTCTTTGGAAACTGACCCATAAGGGCCAATCTTTTTAAATCTTAAATCCATTTCGAGATATTAAAATGTTTAAGTTGCTCACTAATTGTAAGTTTCTTACCGTTTCATGTCTATGACTATGATTTAGGGGACTTGAACTATCTAGCTCTTCAGCTGACATAAAGAAAGCTTACCAGAAAGCTGCTCTGAGGCACCAACCACCCAGAAAAGGCTGGCTAGTTTTTAACAAGGACTGAGAAATTTGATGATGATTCATGCAAAAGGATATATAATCCATTTATCTACTTATTGATGCACATAGAAATATATAGAAGCCAAAGAATAGATTTACCCACCTCTATGTATAGCCAAAAGGTCCAAGTGTTAACAAATCAACATACTCCACTTAATTCTATTTATTTATTTTTATAAATCCATGTTGTGATCGTTCTGTGACGAATTATGCACCAACCTATATCAAAAATATAATGAAATAAAATATTCACCTGGCACCATTCCCGGCCGACATACAATGGAGTTGTTTTGTTGATACAAAGACCTAAGTCAATCAAATCTAAATAAATATCATGATTAATCCGAGTTAATCAATTATTTCTCAATATCAAAAATAATTATTTGTCAATTCTTACTGATGCCAAGAGGTTCGAAAATGGAGAGAAACCTGTTATCCTTCTTAGTTAGGGCAAAAAGAGGACCGGTGGCTCTCTCCCTTGGCTCAGGCAGCCATCGGTGGTGAATAGAAGATGCTGGGAAGAAGAGGCAGGAACTGTTGCCGTTGGCTGAAGAAAAAGGAACAAAAGGGGTCTGCTGCTGTTTTTTGCTTGGAAAAAGAGGAAGAAGCAGCTGCGGCTGGGAGAGAGCTGGAAGGGGAGGAGAAGTTGTTGTTGCTGGTGCTGGTGTTGGGAGGAGAAGAGGAAATAAGAGGAGAAGAAAAATAAAGGGAGGAGGAGGAGGAGGAGATGCCGGCGCGTGCGTGGACGAAGGAGGATGAGAGAATACCTAACCCCTTAAAAATAATTTATTTCATAATCTAATTAAATTTAGTTTAATTATAAATAGTAATCTTAATTAAATCCACATCTACTCTAATTTAAATTAATATAATTTTAATTTCTGTGTTCATAAGAATTTAATGCGAATCCAATGCCTCTTCAACTCAACGTTTTAGTTTTAATTTTTAATAATTTCACTTCATCTATTTTATCAATTTAATTTTTTTTAAAAAAAACTTAAATTTAATATTTTATGAGTACAATTTATTATTATTATTATTATCTATTTTTTTTATAAAAAATAGTGTTCAACGTCATTAATAATAAAATAATCTTTAATTATTTTTATTTAATATACAACCAACTCAGTTTTATCTCCTAAATTATATAAATCTTTTTTGTGTAGATTTAGCATCTTCTATATTTAAATAAATCTTATATCATTTTATTATTACTAATCAAGTTTTTTTTCCTCTTCTTTATTTGATGTGTTTATTTATCATAGTGGTAGATATGTTACAATAATACAAGAGATTAATTTCTACTGAATACATACCCTTATAAAAAAAAACTTCTTCCACTCTCTAGCCACTTGACTATCGACTATAAATTAACCTCATAATTTATTTTTCTTCATATAACTTGAGGATAGACTATAAGAGACGTTTAGAGTTAACATAATCACATTTATACTACAAAGTATATATCATCCTAAATTATATCTTTTAAAATATTTACTTAACAAATATAATTTTAATTTTCTCTCTAATATTTTTATTTTATTTTATAATGTCATTCCTTTTAAATATTTTTTATTAATGTGAGAAAATTCGGATGATAATTTGATTCGGTAAAATAAATATTTTAATTTAGGATAAATACATTTTAAATATTAGGAGGTATTTTAGTTCTGACAGAGGCATTTTAGACTGTAATTTGATGTTAATAAAAATGTTAGAAGGCATTTTAGAGGTAGTGTAGAATGTATTTAGATCAAGTTGCAGGGGTTAAACAAGTACCTTCACCAGTCACCAGAATAATAGCAATGAAATCAAGTCCGGAAGACATTCTAAAATTTGACTCTCTAGGAACAAAAGATACTACAGATCATTATGCAGCTACAAAAAGTTCCAAATATGATCTTAGTTCTTGCTTCCAAATCCGCGAGGAGTAGGCCTTGCCGACGCTGAATCTGCAAACTGTCTTCGTTGCTCGGATCTCCGTTTCCTCCGTGCTGTTCCAGGAGGTGCCTGTCAAAGTACATATAATAGATTGTGCCAATGAGTTCCTCCAAGTGTAGATTACGAAAAAAAAAGATGCCAATGTGTTCCTCCAATCCATCATTTTGTAGATCAACTCTTTTTATCAAGGAAATTAAGGCCTCAATACTTGTGTTCGAAGCTGATTTTATGCTTATGCCAAGATCATTTGGGATAATCTTGCCTATCTGATAGCACCAAAATCCTAGAAGAGAACATTACTATTCTTCTACTTCTCCACTAGGGTCGAACAAACTACTATGACAAACATTAGACAACGATTATCAAGAGGTTAAATCAGACCACAATTGATACCTTTTGCTCGGCTTTCAAAGACTCCTCTAGGTTGCTCAATGCCGGGATCGATCCTCCTTGCATCACACCCAATAGATTCTTCATGCGAACACGCATTTGGAATAACTGAGCAACAAGTTGACTAACCTGCAACATCACAGACCTCTTTAGGATCCAGCATAGTTTTTATGCTTGAATGAAATTGTAAAGCCGAGCAAATTAAAAGACCTGTTGTTCTGTCTTTCCAGACTCTGTAGCAATTCTCTTCCTCCTAGCAGCTGACTCAGCTAGTAGCTCAGGCTGTTCTCGTTCCTCTGCGGGTCAAGTCACTAGAATGAGCAGCCTTTAAAACATGAAAACACATACTTTCCATAGGGATATGACCTTTAGGAATACATGCTTAAAATGTATATTTCTATGTCAAAATTAAGTAATTATATTCTTGGCGCATCCACATTACAATTGAAATTAGATATATACAGTTTTGTTTGGGCAAGAATGTTATGTTATATTCTTATGACTTGTAAATTTGAGAGAAGACAAAGAAATTATCCCATGTAATAGGGGCAAAACTAAGATGCACAAAGGAATGGAACTTCCATTAACCTCACATTTACCTGGGGTCATCACATTAATCATCGCTTCCATGATATTCAAGTTTTTCTCGGCTTCACGAATTTGTGCTGGAGTCACCTTTTTCAAACATAAAATGTGAAAAATTAGAACTAATTTTCTAATTCCTAACGATGGAATTGGTTTTCAATGATCTCTTTCAGCTTTATTTCCAAGTTTTGACCTTAGGAGTAGGTCAACGGAAACACAGAACGAAAGAACAGGCATCTAAAATGGATACCTTGCCCATCCCTGGAATCATACCAATCACACGGCTCACTGAACCCATTTGTGCAACAGCGCGTGTTTGCTTTAAAAAGTCATTGAAGTCAAATTTTGCACTCATGATCTTTTTCTGTAACTCCTCAGCATCTTCTTGCCGCATCTACTAGCATAATAGATCCTCTTAAATCAAAGTAACAAGTCACCCAAAATAATAACTTTGACAGAAAGAGATGCTTACAACTTCTTGTGCTTTCTCAACAAATGAAAGAACATCACCCATCCCTAATACGCGACCTGCCATGCGGTCAGGGTAGAACGGCTCTAGATCTTCCATACGCTCGCCTCTTCCTACTAGCTTTATAGGTTTTCCTGATACCTGTGATGCACAAGAAGAAGAAAATATTGTATAAGAACAAGAGTGGGTTCACAGCAAGTGTGAATGAATTGTTATGAAAGATGAGATCACAAAATATTATCAGTGGTCCCCAGAAAGCAAGGAGATTGGTCAATTTTTAGTATGATACTCGGGCATGGTGATCTACGTGGTATAGGTAACTGAGATATTCTAGACATATGAATGAAATGATCATATTCCAGAGTATAAAACTACATAGTTTCCCCAGGATAACAATGAATATGAAAATGCACAAAACCTTGTCTCTTTCAGATGTAATGAATCAGATGTATGTCACCTCCTGGAACAGCACCTGCAGCTTGAACTTACATCTGATTCATTACAGTTTGAACTTTTCTTACTGTATGGCACCTCCTGGAACTTACATCTGAATGAAAGAGAGGGAGGGGGAGAGCGAGAGAGAGAGAAAGAACTAAATGATGTATAGTTGTAGAAGTAAAATGCACAAAAAAATAAAAACTTTTCTTATTAGAATAAATAAGAATTTTTGAGGTCAATGTTAAACAAACAAATGGACAGGTCCATGAGTAGTTATGAAATTGCATTGCCTAAATTGTGGCATATGCATAAACTTCTAAATGCATTTATCCATCTAAGCCAAGCTATGGTTTATTTTTATCTTCGAATTTTCTTTTCCCAAAGACATGATCTATTCAATTTTCTATGATGAAACAAGTTGTAGTAGTTTTCTAGAAGCAAAAGATGAAGAATGAAGAAATAGATGACAAAGCCACTTGGAACATATTGAAAGGCAAACCTCTTTAACACTCAAAGCTGCTCCACCTCTAGAATCACCATCCAGCTTAGTTAGTATGGCACCAGTAATACCAATCTCGATATTGAATGTAGTAACCAAGGCTACAAAGTAAACAGTGATAATGAATCAGATGTAAGTTCAAACTGTAATGTACAACAATGCCTCATTTTCCATATTACAAGCAGCTGGTTATATTAACTACTAACTAGTAGTATTAAGTAGATGAATATTAATAGTAGAATAACTAAATAAACAATCAATAAAGAGTCTATTACTGATCCTAGTTTTTAGTTTTCTGCAATATACAGCATGTCAACAAAGAATGCTGGAAAAGTGTAAGCAGATTGGCACAAGCTTTCACCCACCTGCAGCTTCTTGACCAGTCATTGCATCAACCACCAGCAGAACTTCAGTAGGATTCAGTGCCTGCTTTACTTCCTTCAGCTCATCCATCATCGATTTATCAATCTAATTGAATTGAAGTATAATGTTAAGATGAGCTTGAATGTAAAAAGAAAATGTTATGATGATTTTCATTGTTAAGGATCTCCTCGTTCTCCGTAGACAAGATAGTAAACTGAAGGAGATTTGGCTGCATATATAAATGTTTAAGAAACAAGTTGACGACTCTCTTTCAAATGAGTAAAGTAATATTTTTGACTGAATTTTCGAGTCTCATTTAACATGCTTCGTCATCTTTACAATGGATTTCGTAAATACATGATAAACATAGTTGTTTGTTCCACTAGTATGGTAAAACATAAACTTGATAGCCCACTACATGCTGATATTTATATAAACTAACAGAAAAACAATTACTCCCATTGTCATGTATAAAAAATAATGAAACATCATGTACATTAGCAACATGGCACAAATAAGCTTTAATGACCTGTAATCTTCCAGCAGTATCAACTATAACAACATTAATTGACTTCTTCTTAGCCTCCTCAAGACCATGCTTAGCTATTTCTGCTGGTTTTACATCCACACCTTCAGCATAAACAGGGACATCTATCTGCACTAGAACACAGTCAGCATTAAAATGCACAAAAGGAATAAATACAAAGAACCATATCATACCTAGGAAAATAAAAAATCTGTATCATAAACAATATAAAGTTAACATAAAAAATCTGAGATCATGTTATAAATCCCAACTAGTTAGGGTTAGCTATATGAATTTTATCCCTCCATCAAACTCTATGCAAGGTTGTAGCACTGGTAATAGTTAGATCAATTACATCAGTTATAATTACATTAACAAGAGATTTTTTGGTCTCCCTCAGAACCTTACACCTTCAACTCTAACACAAGATTCTACTGGATGATTATAGCTTATACACTGGCATTTATGCAAGATACCACCACAAAATGAGAAGAACATCATGATGATAAGAACATGGCAATGACAAAACTACCAGAATATAACATACAAAAATCTAACCTCACTTGTAGTGCAAGAAGGAAATAACAAAAATGGATTTCTTGAATGTACAAAAAACATATTGTAATTACCTTCTCGCCCAAAATCTTGAGTTGGTCTATAGCTGCAGGCCTATACACATCAGCAGCCACCAACATGCAACTCTTACCCTGGAAACCATTTTTTTTTCTTTGTTAGCTCCAATAGAATGTGGAGTTTTTTAGTGCGGGAAAGACTTAAGAAAACAAGAGCATCCTCAATCTTCACCAATTTCTTTAAGTAGAAGGCAAGCTTAGCGCAGACAGTTGTCTTTCCGACCCCTTGAAGACCGGCTAGTAAAATTACTGTCGGACCAGACTTTGCAAATACCAATTCTGAAACTTCTCCACCCATCAACTTCACAAGCTCATCATGCACAACCTGTGCACACGATGTTGTTAGTGGGAAATGGGTTAAACTCAGTCAAAGAACAAAGTTTGATATATCTTACAAAATTGTGAGAAAAGCGTTATTTTCATAACTACCTTTACTAACTGTTGGTCAGGTCTCACACCTCGTATCACACCTGCACCAACAGCCTGATCACTAACAGACTGCACAAACCTTCTCACCACGGGCAAGCTTACCTACACAAAAGAATATGAAAAGGCCATAGAATCCAATGATATACGAGTTTTCCATCAAAGATATGACGATTAACTCACATCTGCTTCCAGGAGAGCTCGCCTAATATCCCTCATTGGTTCTGCAATGTTCTCCTTGGACAAAACATCTGTCAAATATTGAAAATTTCCACCAATTCAAAGTATTCATTCCAGAAAAAATAAAAGGCCAGCATTTTCACTTTAAAGCAATAAGGACTCTAAGGAAGAAGTGAGGGAAAAGAATAACTGCAGACCTACGCCTCTGAGCTTGTTCCACGCTGTTTCTAGACCAGTAGTCAACTGACCAAACATCTCCGCCCTTACTATACAACATCTCCCTCTACGAACACGCTCAGATTTCGAATGAATCCAGCTCCAAACTTCCCTCTGAGATTAATAGATCTTCCGATTATGAAAAGTGAAAAGAAAGAATATAAAGTGACTCCAGATTACATTTTTAAAGCTCAAGGTGAGCTTACAACGAACAGGGTTCTGCCGGAAGATCCGGTGTAGAGGGCCGAGCCGGTCCAGGAACTAGTGGAATGAAGGCTCTGCCTTCCAGCCCCTCTAATTGAGCTGCAAAAGGCTCCTGCGAACTGGAGAGACGGCGAACCGACGGAGAGATGGCGGGAAGGCGGGGCCGAGAAGTAGATGGCTTCCATGGCGGAATGGGAGGAGACGAGAGGCAAGAAAGGATAGGATAATAGCGTTATAACAGTATGTTTTTATGTTTCTCATTCATTACTTTACTAGTTTATTTAATTTGTAATATGGCCCTCCCACAATTATCATTCTACATAAAAATCCCCTCACCTCACCGGCCCATAGATAGACGTGCTAGACCCAAATAATTTTATTTATACAAAGTTTTAATTAATATTTTAAACTATTAAAATGGTCTTTTTGAGAATTTAGCATTAAAAAAATACAGATGTAGCCCAGGTGAACCCAACCTGTCTTCTGTATGCTCATAGCCTGACACCATCTAATCTTTTATTTAGATGGGTGAGGAAAGGAAAGAAAGGGGAAGAAAAGGAAGGGGAAGAGTGAGGTGTTATATTTATATTATTCTAATTTGAGAGAGAGATGTGTTATTTTATTTGAAAGAAAATGAAGGGTAATAAAAGTTAAATATATAAAATTATAAAATTATCCTCACTTTTTAATACTTTCACATGGGTTATTATCAAGTTAAGATTAACAAATAAATCTATCGACAGAGGTTATAAGATAGGTTATGCACTCAAACATGAATATAAGCTTCACATATTAAATATCTATTGTGAATTCTCATATACCCCAAATGGAAAAAAAAACATCTACAACAAAAATAATAATAATAATCATCCTTATATTTATTTTTATAAAACGGAAAAAATATATCCTATTTTTATAAAGCAATCCACCATAAGTGCAAAAAGTATATTCAATCATCAAATAACAAGTCTTACATTAAATAATAACAGTCTAACAAGCATCCAACATAAACCTAGTACATATAATCCAAATTCATAAAACATACATCCAAATACATAACAAGCAACAAGCTAATCATTTCGTAAATTCTCTCCATCCAACATTTGAAATTATAAGTTTTTGCAATGTTTGAAAGGACATCCAAGTAAAGCTCTCAACATCTTCGGGTGTTAAACAAGATACAAATAGTATGTAGACATTATATGTTGCTCAACACCTAATTAAATCAACAAACTCTACACTTCATGCTCAGGAATAGGAAGTTCATTTGACTTAGCTATTTCATGTATTGAACTTATAATGGCTTGAGATACATGGTAAATTGCATTGGTTATACTGTCATCATCAACTTTACCTTTCTTTAGACTCTTATTCTTTGATGATGCCACAATAAAAGAGGTAGTTTGATATTTAGTTGGTTTAGAACTAAGAGATGGAATTTGGGCATCTTCACTAATTACATTTGATTTGTCCAAATAAATTTCTCGTTGAGATATCAGAAATTCAACTTCATTAATGGTTTCAAAATTATGTCCACCAACATTATTCTCCATTTCCATGCTAGCTCTTCTCTTTCACATTTGTGATGTAGTTTCGACATGTTGTCCCATAACCCTATCTTTCCCATATAATTGAATTAACTTTTCATAATTTCGAATAGGCTTGTTTTTCATTCGACAGCTATTGGCTTTATCTATAATTTACAATATAATTGCATTAAATATTTATTCATAAATAGTATCACAAGAGAAAATCAATTATAGTTTTCAAATGCATATCATGAAACGCATCTCAATTAGTTGTTGTCAAACTTCAGGTTCAGCAATAAGGAATTTTGTGATGGGATCCCATCCAAAATCACTCATACCATTCTTGACTATATCATAATATGAAAACCAACATCTTTTAATATGTTTCATGCAATTTTAAATCATGTCCTTATTAATAAGTTTATCGGGGAATTTTGCTTTCAATTCATTCATAATATTTTCAAATACATGTGTAGTAAAGGTTCCACCAACCCTATTGTCTATATTATGTTGATTCGTCCTCAGGGCTATGGTGTTGCGGTAGGACATCCAGGTTGTCTCCCAAACACCCACGGTTCGAACCCCAGCTACGACGTATTTACAGAAATTTTTCCTCCAAATAGAGGGTGTAATCAAAGGATGATAGGCTTCTAAGCTGGCCGCCGCGTGCGCTTCCCGATTTACCCTAGTGGTCGATGGGAAACTTCTGTGGGATAGGGTCGGTCACCCTAGAGATAGTCAATGAGGCTACCTAGGATTATCATATATATATATATATATATATTGATTCAAATATGCATCAATAAGAGCATCATCCATTACTTTAGTCCAGACACACTGATTATTTACCTTGCTTGTA
>JBBMJZ010413099.1:3681679-3694127 GCA_037833815.1 Zingiber zerumbet | reverse complement strand
CAGTATTCCGCACAGCATAGCACAGCATAATGTAGCGATCGGCCTCACAGCTAGCCAGTAGGAGGCGGGTCGTTACAATCCGGCTGTGTTGCATATGTGAAAAATATAGCCCCTCATCTTAATAAACTTGATGACAGAAACTCACCCATGGTATACTTGGGTGTCGAGGAAGGCTACAAAGCTTATCGTGTATTTGATCTAAGGAATGACAAGCTATAAGTAAGTTGAGATGTAATGTTTCAAGAAAATTGTGAATGGACATGGAATGCAGGTGCTAACAATGACGAAAACTTACCAGAGTTTATGGTGGTGGATGCATTTGACACCGACGAGGTGATTGTTGCAGCAGACGTTGAGGTAAGGGCGGAACATGTCACACCTCCGGCAACAACCGTAGTACCCATGCCAAGAGTGTCAAGTCCATCTACACCACCATCGAACGACCATGCAATTACGTCGCCTCCAGTAACAAGCACACCCGAGTCTCATGAAGGGCCAATCCATTTTAGATCCATTGTTGATATCTATGACAACACTAAGGAAGTGGTTGGTGTTGACAAAGAAGAAAATGAGGTGATGATGGTGATGTCTGAAGAGCCGATATGTTACCAAGAGGTTGCAACCAAGGCTTACTGGTATGAAGCAATGGAGGAAGAGCTGAGATCTATTGAGATGAACAAGACATGGACCCTAACTAAGCTCCCATTAGGCCACAAAACTATCGGCCTAAAGTGGGTGTTCAAACTGAAGAAAGATTCAATGGGTAAAGTCGTTA
Organism: Zingiber zerumbet; assembly: GCA_037833815.1. Lineage (NCBI taxonomy): Eukaryota > Viridiplantae > Streptophyta > Magnoliopsida > Zingiberales > Zingiberaceae > Zingiber > Zingiber zerumbet. Next base: position 3,693,352 of record JBBMJZ010413099.1, on the reverse strand, counting down.
AGCACAAAGCAAGATTAGTGGCTAAAGGCTATGTACAAAGACAAGGCATCAACTTTGAAGAGGTGTTTGCACCTGTCGCTAGACTTGACACTGTTCGAGTCATTCTTGCACTTGCGGCAAATCAAAGTTGGGAGGTACACCATCTAAATGTGAAGCCATCATTTCTTAACAGAGAGTTAAAAGAAGAAATATATGTCACTCAATCAGAAGGGTTTGAGGTACAAAATCAAAAACACAAGGTGTACAGGTTGTTCAAAGCCCTCTATGGACTGCAACAAGATCCACAAGCTTGGAACATGCGACTGGACAGGAGTCTGGAAGAGCTTGGTTTCAAATAATATACTCAAGAACATGAAGTCTATACAAGAGGTGAAGGAGAAGCAAGTATACTTGTTGGAGTGTATGTCGACGATCTCATCGTGAAAGGAAGTATCACAGAAGAAATCAACAAATTCAAACAACAAATGATGACGGAATTTGAGATGAGTAATTTGAGTCTTCTCTCCTACTACTTAGGAATTGAAGTAGAAGAATGGCAGAATCGAATTTTACTTAGACAATCAACTTATGCCAAGAAAATCCTATCTCAATTCAAGATGGAAGATTGTAATGCCACAAAGCATCCGATGGAACCCAAGACACAGCTACATAAAGACTTGGAAGGGACTCCAGTTGATGCCATGGAGTACAGGCGCATCATTGGTTGTGTGAGATATTTGTTACACACACGAGTTGACTTATCATATTATGTCGGAATGACTAGCAGATACATAGAGAGGCCTACAATCATGCATCACAAGGTGGTCAAACAGATTCTCAGGTATTTGAAAGGTACAATTCACTTTAGACTTGTTTACATGAAGGGACCCTAGGAAATTGGTATATTCGGCTACTCGGACAGTGATCTAGCCGGCGATCTAGATGGGAAGAAAAACACAAGTGGAATGACTTTCTATTTTAATGAAAGTTTGGTGTCCTGAAATTCACAGAAGCAAAAGATAGTGGCGCTTTCATCTTGTGAGGCAAAGTTCATGGCAGCCACAACTGCAGCCTGTCATGTTTTGTGGTTAAGGAGCCTTGCCAGCAAATTAACCAGTGTAGAGTCAAAGCTGGTGACTCTGTTTGTTGACAACAAATCTGCCATAGCTCTCATGAAGAATCCGGTATTTCATGGTCGCAGCAAGCATATAGATACAAGGTTCCATTTTATCAGAGAATGTATTGAGAAGGGACAGATTGTGGTTGAGTTCGTTAATACCAGAGAACAGCGAGCCGATGTATTAACTAAAGCATTGCCAGGAGTGAAGTTAACTGTCATGCAACAACTACTCGGCGTCTATGATTTAAAGTCATGTCAAGATTAGGAGGGGTAATATGAGCATATTAATACGGACATGATAAGTAGTAGCCACGCTTTTTTTTCCTTGCATTAGTGGTGATAAAATTTCCTATTTTCATGGGATAAATTAGTGGAATTAGTCTTTTCTATTTTTATAAGTTAATGGTGTTAGTTTGTGGTGTATTTAAAGAGTCCTAGAGATGTATAGTAAATCAATTATTTTTTTTCACTATAAAAAAATATTCTATAGCACTTATTTTCCTCCTCGCTTTATTTATTTTTCATATTAGTATGTGTGCGTATCTTGGATATGATACCAATACTTTCTAAGCCAAACTGGTTCCATTTGACTTGGGAATTTCCGTGAGGTGCTACGTGTACGTTGACTTCTCTGGATTTTCTCATAGAGAAGTCTTGAGTGCAACAAACCAGATTCCTGAGTCCTTCTCTGCCTCTGCGGATGAATTTGAGTTGACTGATCGCATGAACTGGCATGAGGTTAAGCATGAAGATGACGACGGCATTATATCTATGATGTAACTCTGTTCTAATTCTCAACCACATGCGAAAGTACTGAAAGTTTCTTCAAGGCGAAGGTTAATGATTAAGGTCGATCGATGCCAACGATCAACTCTAGGTTAAGACTTAAGAACTGACTTGTCTTTGCTCTGGTCCATCCTCCATTGAGGAGCTTGATGAAACAGGAGCCTTGGTCCACAATCTAAACAATATGAAATTGGATTGAAAGATGAGTTAACATTTCATGTCACAGGCCAGTGGCATACATCATTTCCCTAGCTCAGTAGTTCAGTTCATGGGAGCACAATGTTGGGCCCCCAAGTCTTGTGTTACACATAGATGAGAGATTAGGGACACTTGAGGCTTGTTTGTTTCACAAAAGAGATGCCTTGCAAGGAACATTGATCTCTGTTGTGCTTCGGTTGGTAAAACCACTACAGAAGTTTACCTTGTTGTTTATGTTGTTCTAGATTAAACTCTACAATGCTTGTATCATTCTAGTTCTTAATGCAGCCTTCGACATGTTGATTGATCGACAAACTTGTGATGAATGACTGGATTTTGGTATGAATAAGAGCATGGATATATTGTTTTTTTTTCCAAATTCATTCTAATATTTGGCCATGAATCTTGAAACATTATTTATTTTACTGACTTCAAAATACTATCAAAATTATATTGTAGGTGTTATTAAATTATAAATTCTATTGTAAATTCTACCAAGTTACATCCTGGATACTATAAAATTTAGATAAAAATTGAAAGGGCATCCTTTTTATTAGAATGGTTAAAGGATGTTCCTTTTCATTTATTATTAAAAGGACGGCTCATTCCACTTCTGTATATTTTACTTTTTGAAATTATTCTTATTTTTTATGTTGTTATAGTAAACTACGAATTCATAGTTACGCAATTATAGCAACTATGATCTTATACAATTAGAACGATCTGATAGACCAGTCCATGAAGGAGCTAGCAGGGTGGGGCAATGCAAGGTAGGGCAGGGTGGGGCGAGGCAGGGTAGGGCATGGTGGGCCGGCTCGATGTCCTAGTGAGCTAGGAAATTTCTAATCCAGCTCAACCTAAGATAAATTATGGGTTAGACAGACAAATCCACCACAAATTAAACAAATATAGAAAATTTCCTAATTTAATCATTTCATAAATAAATAGTTTAAAAAAAAATCTCCAATAAAATTTCTAATTCTTGATTGCATATTTATACATATTAATCAAAGTAATTGACATTAAAAAATTATAACATTCACTACAAAATATATATATATCACCGTAAATCCATAATCTAATTTTGAAAAAAAAATTAAAATCTTCTCAATCTATGAGCCAAGCCTCGCTATGGTTCGGTTCTCTTGGACCCGCAACCCTTGCATGTTGACTTGTTTAGCCCTCTTTTAAATGGATTGTTAAAATTTTAATTCAATCCGCTTAAAATTGTTTAACTAGCGGGCTAGTCTGACGAGCCCAACCTAAATTGATAGCTCACCCATAGTTGATACATAATTGTAATAGCTATGATTCCATAGCTGCTACAACTATACAATTATAGTAGCTATCATCCCATAATTGCTACAGCATAATGCTAACTTGTATTGATCATAAATAAACTATCTATGTTATAGCAGTTATGATTTGTAGTAACTATGATATGATATTGACCTATATTGACTAATATTGACTAGTATTAACCTAAGATGAAGCATCTATATCATAAGTGTTATGAATTGTAGTTGCTTCAACACAGTGCTATTAATGTTGATCAGAATCAAAATGCAACTATAATATAATATTAACCAGTGTTGACTAAAGATAAAGTATCTATATTATAGTATCTATGAACTATAACTGCTACAATATAATTTATTTATGTTGATCAAAATTAAAGTGTTCATGTTGTAATAGCTATGAATATGTAGCTACACCAATAATACCAAAATAAGCACAATTTTGAAAAGTAGAATGTACTGGCATGGGATGAAGGGCCTTTTGATAGAAATAATGAAGGGCAAAAGTCCAAAGGATGCTCCTTTTTACCAAATCGTCAAAAGGAGCACCCTATTTGAATTTTTTTTATCAAAAGAGCCTCACATCCCTTGTAAAATAACACAACTATTCTTTAGTATTATTTTCATTATTATCATGCCTATATCTCCCACCTAAATCATGAACTGGTCAAGCGTATTGTAGCATCTATAAAACCACAATTGTTACATGTTGTAGCGGCTACAATTTCATGGCCGCTACACACATGGAAAAATAAGACTAAAATTATTCAGAGTCTTCGAAAGGGATTTAAACGATATTTTTTAGCTTGAAATTGGACAGTCAATGGTTCCACTAGGTAATTATTGTAAATCTTTGAACTAACTTCGATTTGATATATTGTGCGTCCTGTGATTCAACTCGAGTCAAAAATTATAACCTCTAAAAATTTAAGGTTTAACATTCACAGTGTAGCAACTATACAATTTATAGCTACTACAATATGAATGTTAAATTTTAAATTTTGAGAGATCATAAATTTTGACTCTAGTTGAATCACGAGACACACAATGTATCAAATTAAAGTTCTTTTAGAGCTCAACAACTGGTTATAAGGTGAAACTTATAACGATACAATTCCAGGCTCATATATAAGACATCGCTAGAATTTTTTTCAGTGGGCTCCGAATAATTTGTCTTAAAAAAATTCATGCTATAGCAGATAGGAAAAAATATCTACTGTAATTATATAATACTTATGGATTCGTAGCTGCTATAATACAATCTCGATTCATAATTTAAGTAGATAATATAGGTGAGAGATAATAATAGAAATAGTATAAGATGAATTATTGAGTAATTATAAGGGGAGACAGGTGCTTTCTATAACATAATAATAATAATAATAATAATAATAATAATAATAATAATAATAATAATAATAAATAGTAAAGTATGACATATAATCTTACTATTTTATTAAAAATCTCCCTCTTTACTAACTAACTTTGATGAAGCCTAAAATGAATTTATATTAATGTCCTTTTTTCTATTCACACTAAAAATAATTCCAAGATTTTTTAATAATTCAACAAGCGAAACAATCAGTGATCTAGAGTTCGAGACTCAGCTACGGCGTATTATTATGAATTTTTCTCATTATTAATTTTCTATGGTTGTTTTATATAAAAAAAATATAGTTTTCTTTAGTCTCACATCTTAGAATTGATAACACTATGATTAAAGAAATTTCTATAAATATTTTAGGCCGATGTTAAAAAATATACTTTTCTTAGTTTTTTTTACTAAGATAAGTATAATATTAAATTAAATTAATTTTTTGCATAGAGAAACCCGTTATAATAGTTTGTTGCTGGATTCTCTAACGTCACCATTGCATTATTGCCCTATTGCATGGATCTGATGAAACTTACCCAAATAATTAATTCTTGGTTCTTGGAATTATATTACGCACACGTGTGCCGATCACTAGTAATAATAATAATATTTTATTATTATTATTATTATTTAAATTCTACATTTTTTTTACTTTTTCTTTTTCACATTTTTCTTTATTTTTAAATTATTTTTTACTTTTCTATTTTTTTTATTTTTTACGTTTTTTTGGTTTTTTTTTGTTTTTTTAACTTTTTATGTTTTTTACAATTTTTACTTTTTTATTTTTTAAAATTTTTTAAACTTTTATTATTATTTTTTTACTTTTTAAATTTTTTTACGTTTTTTATATTTTTTATATTTTATATTTTTTAATGTTTTTTCTATTTTTTTAATGTTTTTTTTAATTTTATTATTTTTTACCATTTTTTATTTTTTTATATTTTTTATGTTTATTTTATTTTATTTTTTATATTTTTTATTTTATTTTTTATATTTTTTATTTTTCCATTTTTCTTTTTTATTACATTTTTCTCTTATCCGAAGGTATTTTGGGTCAAAAAATTTGTTAACCCCGGAATCAAGAAAAACATCAATTTTTCCGATTCCTGGTTGCATGCCCCTTTTACTGACGTGTCGGACATGAAAGATTACTCGGGAAACATCGATTACCTAAACCAAACAGGGTTTTTGTTGATAACCTTAGATAGATAACTAAAGTTATTAAAAATAACCCCCAACCAAAGGTACCCTAACTGTAAACAAGCCAACCATATCATAAATAAGCAATTCAATAGAACCAATAAATGTAGAGATAAAATGAACTCAGTAGCATTCCCTCCGTCAGACAATCCGTTATGGCAGATATTAAGAAAAATCATAGAATTAAAATTATATAAAATTAATTTTAACTTATTTATTGAGATGATCTGAATGAATAATCTCAAACTGTTAATAGGGATAGTTCTGTCAAGCTTTTAGTGGTCAGAGTTGTGGAATTAATGCGGTGCATAGCAGAATCGAGAGTCTATCACCGAGTCGGAAAGGGAATTCGCTGAGTAAGAAACCGAGATCTGCGCTCAACACAGTTTCCTTGAAACAGATTTGCCCCACCTCCGGTAGTGCTTCAAGATTCTTTCAGGCCGTCTGCTTTCCAGGATACAACAGCAAAACCACACACGCAACTAAGCACTAGTTGTTCGTGATGAACTGAGAATGCACCCAAGCGCTATCATGAGTAGTTCAGCCGAATGAATACACAGCTGAGGCAGTTTTTGTGGGAGAACAAGGTGGGCAGGGGTTCGCTTCCTCTCTTCCTCTCGCTCTCTCTTTCTCTTATCTTCCGCTACTCTCTATCATTTGCTCAAGATTCAGCCTCCTTATATAGGAGTCCTCACCTTGTCTGCAATGAATAATCAAATTATGGTCATTTAATGTTGGGTTTAATGTCGCCATTAATGGATTTAATATCTTTATTGATGTCGAGACATTATAAAATCATTATTAATGGGTTTAATGTCGCCATTAATGTCGAGACGTTATGAAGTCACCATTAATGAGTTTAATGTCGAAATGTTATGAAATCGTCATTAATTTCATATTAATACTTCCGTTACCCTTTTGAGCAGGTAGCAAAAAGAGATTCAGTGGCAAAACGTTAGTTTATTTGCTTAGGCAAATCTGGCCGGTCTGCCATTCGACGTGCGCAGGTCATGCTCGCACACGAGTCAACCTTGGTTCAGTACAATCTTGACCCTGGATTTGCACCCACCCTTGCGCACCCACTGTGAGAGGATCTCTCCTCATGCATATGTTTACAACATCAATGCATGCGTCATAATTTAAACCAACAATAAAGTCAAGAGACTTCTAATGTGCGACGAACAACTCATGCACAATAGAGTCTCTTCGTCTCTACTTCTTTATTCCATTCACATTTCCAACAATCCCCCATATGAATGGAATACAGGGTATGTGATAACATTCATTAGTTGAGTCAAGTATGGGATAGGTAGGTTTTACCTTTTGAACCTTCCCTTGTGAAGATATGTTTGCATATTGGCTAACAGTAGACATGATGTCTTTGAACTGTTATACCGTCTGTGTAAACATTAACAAATCTCATCCAAGACTCCCTGATACAACTCAGTTATTATGAGTGTGTTAACTCTTGGCCATAAACACGCCTGATTCTATGAGAAACTTTAAGAATTGTGCCTCCAATTCTCTTTGAAGTGACCCCACTTCTTTCTCACATAGGTGATCCCTCAAGAGTAGTCATCTACTCTTCTTGATCATTAAAAGTCTATCGGCTTACCCTAGTCTGATCACTATTTTATTGGGTCATCCCCTCAGTGTATCTAGTCAATGTAAATTAGTTGTTCCTTTGAACCTAATTCTTGGGATCTCTAATCAGCATAAGTTAGGTGTCCCCTACAGATCGCTGACAATGACATCAAACTCATTTCTCGTGATGAGCTTGCAACTAACTCTTGATTTAACCCTTTGATTAGCGGATCCGCTAAATTATCCTTTGACTTCACATGGTCAACAATGATAACTCCCATTGAAAGTAGTTATCTAATGTATTATGTCTACGATGTATGCGCTTAGACTTACCATTATACGGATGGCTCTGTGCCCGGCCAATTGCTGACAGACTATCGCAATGTATACAATTTACCAGCGCTGATTTCGGTCATCTCGGAATATCTTCTAAGAATTGCCGTAACCATTCAGCCGCTTCATCACAGTGTCAAGAACTACAAGCTCATATTCCATTGTGGATTTGGTTAATACGGTTTGCTTAAAAGATTTTCAGGAAATGACTGCACCTCACAGAGTGAATACATATCCATTCGTAGACTTAAAGTTTTTTATGTCAGATATCCAACTTGCATCGCTGTATCCTTCGACCCTAGCAAGATATCCCGTATAGTGCAGTCTATATTCATGAATACCTCAAGGACTTCAGTACTTTTGTTATTCCTTTCCAATGCTTAACACCGGGATTACTCATGTATCTATTCATTTTACTTACTGCGTATGTCAAGTCTAGTCGTGTACAACTCATCTGGTATATCAGACTTCTAATCACTCAAGAGTATTCTATCTGAGAGATATTTTCACCTCAATTTTTCGATAAATGTTGACTCATATCTATCGGCGTTCGTGCCAACATAGTATCACCCTTGGTGAATTTCTCAAGAATCTTGTCCATGTATGGGACTGACTAAAAACAAGTCATTTTATTGTTCTAAGAATTTTGATTCCTAGAATCACATCAGCTAGGCTCATGTCTTTCATGTCAAATCTTGAGTTCTATGTATATTTAGTACTTTAAGTATCTTATCATTACTTCCAATAATAAGTATGTCATCTATATAAAGGCACTATATATAGACACAAGCTGATGTAGTCATTCTCTGTGGCTTTCATGTAGACACATTTATCACATTCATTAATCTTGAATCCATATTCCTTCATAGCATTATCAAATTTCTCATGTCACTGCTTTGGTGCTTGTTTCAAGTCATATAATGACTTCACCCATCTACAAACTTTATTTTTTTATCTTGGTACAGAAAACCCCATAAGTTGCTCCAAGTAGATTTTCTCTTCTAAATCCCCGTTTAGAAATATTATCTTTACATCCATTTGATGTATTTCAATATTTAATAGAGCTGCAATAGCCAACAACACTCTAATGAAAATTATTCTTGACATCGAAGAATATGAATCAAAGTAATCAAGGTCTTCTCGTTGTCAGTATCATTTAATTACCAATTTGGCCTAATACTTATCAATTGTGTCATCTAACTTAATTTTCTTCTTGAAGATCTACAACCTAGTGGTTTACTTTCCGGAGAAAGATCCACAAGTTCCAAGTGTGATTTTGCAAAATAGATTCTATCTTAGATGTACTTGCCTCTCTCCCATCAGAAGAGTTTACTGCTTCTGAGTAACTTTGGGGCTCATTTTCCAACATAAAAGAGCTAAAATCCATCCGTAGGATTTTTCTACCCGAGCTCTTTTGCTCCGTCTAAACTCAACCTCGACTGATTCCTCATCATCATCTTCACCTTGTGTTTCATATGCCCGTTTTGAGAAGTAGCTTCCTCTCAGGTCTTATACGGAAACACATGATCGAAGAACGAGCCATTTCTCGATTCTATTATCGAGTTCTTATGTGTATCCGGTATTTGTGACTCATAAATAAAAAACTGATACATATTGTTGTTATATGCATATCCAATAAATATACAATTAACTATCTTTGGTCCTATCTTAATCCTTTTCGGATCAGACACCAAAACTTTGGCAAGACACCCCCACATTCATAAATATTTGTAGAATGGTTGTCTTCCATTCCACAACTCATAAGGGCTCTTATCTGTTTTTCTTCCAGGACACCTTATTTAAAAGGTAATTAGTTGTTAATACAGCTTCCACCCACATGAACTCTAGTAGTCCAAAGTTCAATAGAAAAGCATTCATTATCTCCTTTAGATTTTGATTCTTTCGCTTAGCAACTCCATTTTGCTGAGGAGTATAAGAAGCTGTTGTTTCGTGTCTGATCCCATGTTCAGCACACAACTCAACAAATGATGATATATATTCACCGCCTCAGTCAATTCAAACCACCTTAATCTTTTTATTAAGTTGGTTTTTAACCTCATTCTTATAGAAAGCAAATTTTTTTATAACTTCATCCTTACTTTTGAGAAGATACACATAACAATATTTTGTATTATCATCTACAAAAATGATAAAGTATTTATTCTCACCACGTGCTGATGTACCTTTGAGGTCCCACACGTCAGTATTAATTAGCTCAAGTGGTTCGTTGCTTCTCTCAGCATATTGAAAGGATGACCTTGTCATTTTCGCTTCAACATAAATCTCACATTTGATGTTTTGGGTCAAAGGTGGAATGTAGATATGCTTTGCATATTTATTAATCTACACAACACATTGTAATTAACATGTTCTAGTCTACCATGCCACAAACATGAAGACTTTAGCATATAAGTGAAAGAGACTTCATCTTTATTTATCTTAGGCTTAATGGTCATTACATTGACCTTGAACAACTCATCAGATACATAGTTTCTTCCTATAAACATTTCATTTTTTGACAATACAACTCCGTCTGATTCAAAAACAATGCAAAAGTTGCACTTCCTTAATAGTGATCCGGACACTAGATTCTTCCGAATCTCCGGAACATACGACACATTGCTCAGAATAAGGTCCTTGCCTGATGTCATTTTCAGCGCCACTTTTCCCTGACTCATGATGTCCGAAGTTGTTGAGTTCCCTGTGAACAACTTATCTCCATTGACTTCTTCAAAGTTATGGAGTAGCTCCTTATTGCAACAAATATGTCTGGTGGCTCCAGTATCGATCCACCATTATCGCTGGTTTGAACCGATCAGGTTTAGTTCTAAGACCACTGCGTAGAGGTCATCCATTTCTGGTTCGTCGTTCAGGTTGGTCTCTTGCTTCTTCTTCGGCTTTTGCATTCCGAATATTTGTGACCGACTCAACCACAGCTGAAGCACTTCCTAGAGAATTTCTTGCTTATGCCTCCTCTAGGTCCCATCTTTAAAGTCTTGGAGTTCTTCTGTTTCAAGTTTTAACCGTGCTCGACCACGTTGGTTTTCACAGAGAGAACAACTTTCCCTCTGGACACTTGTTGTCTTCTTCGATGCGAAGTCTAACAATAAGTTTCTCCACATTTATCTCCTTCTGCTTGTGCTTTAGGTAATTCTTGAAGTCCTTCCACCCGGGAGGCAGCTTCTTAATGATAGCAGCCACCTGGAAGGTTTCACTTAGAATCATCCCTTCTGAGTGGATCTCGTGCAAGATCACTTGAAGCTCTTGGATTTGGCAGATCACTATCTTGGAGTCAACCATCTTGTAGTCCAGGAATCGGCCCACGATGAACTTCTTGGCCCTGCATCCTCCGTCTTATACTTCTTGTCCAGGGAATCCCTCAGCTCCTTAGTCGTTCTCTTCATACTATACACAGCGTACAGTGAGTTGGCAAGACAGTTGAGGAAGTAGTTTCGGCAAAGGAACTCAGAGTGAGTCCATGCCTCCACTATACTGATGGTCTACTCATCAACATCCTTAGCATGCTTGGGAGGATCCTCGATCGAGAACAGAGCCAGATTGAGTGTGGTCAAGTAGAAGAGCATCTTCTACTGTCACCTCTTGAAGTTCAATCCAGTGAACTTATCTAGCATTTCCCCCTAATTGATTGGCACAGTTCCAATCCGGGTAGAGGGGGCCTTCATGTGTTGAGTCTGTTGTACCTCAATACCTTGTTCTGTGGACATCTCAACAGAACGAGTTCCGTTTTAAGATTGTTGGACAATATGTTATCGGAGATATTGGGAAAAATTACAGAATTG
>JBBMJZ010413099.1:3662249-3675010 GCA_037833815.1 Zingiber zerumbet | reverse complement strand
CCAGGTACACTCTCTGGTGTGCTGACTCTATCATCAGGGTTTTGTCCAATGTCTCTATATAGGAAGAATTACCAAAACCGATAATCTTTACTTGCAGATGTCCATCCAGTCCCTGGATAAACTGTAGCATACGGGATCTGTCCTCGGCAACTAATTCTGGATAAAATCTGGCTAACCGATAAAACTTAGCATTGTACTCTGTCACCGAGCGGTTGTTCTGTCGCAGACTTAGAAAATTCTGCTGGCGAGTCATCTGATATGCTCGTGGGCAATACCGGCTCTCAAAATCCTCTCTTAATCTCACCCAGGTAATATTCTGCTCGCCTATGATGGAACGCTGCGTATCCCACCAGGAGTCAGCCTCATCCCGCAGATGGAAAGCCGCTAGCTCTTCTTTCTCCCACTCGGAGCAAGCCATGTAGAAGAAGGTCTGCTCCATGGTCTCTATCCAGGACTGGGCCACACTCGGATCAGTCTCTTCGTGGAATAGTGTGAATCAAGTTTTCATCGACTCTGCCAATGCTGGGATATGTGCTCGTGCAGCGACAATATCAGTGAGGTGAGTAGGGATTAATGCGAGAACTAGCGAAATCACTAGAGTTGGTGCTACAGGTGATATCGCTGGATAGACCGGGGGAGGTACTCCCAGTGCTGTTGCATAAGCTGGAGCATGTACCACTGGTCGTACTGCAGGGTCGATATGAGTGGCGCGGCTGGAGGTATGGTAGGTGGTGGTACCGGACATGGAGCAACCGGTACCGCTGGTGAGGGTGCTGGGTACACTGTAGGCACTGGGGGAGCAGGTACCACTGGTGCCGGAGGAGGTACAGGTGTCGGGTATGCCGCAAGCTCTGCTGGTGGAGGTATCGGGTTTGCCACGGGTGGTACAGTGTGTATGGTATGGGTGGGTACCTCTAACGAATCCGTCGTAGTCTGAGAGCCTGACGCGCCCACAGTTTGTCCCTGACCGACAGGCTCAACCCCAGTAGGCATCTCTGGCAAGTCCGTTGCCAGAGATTCCAAAGTCCTCTTACGTGGTCATCTAGCACCACGTCTTGCCGCAGATGCACGTGTAGATCTCCTCATATCTGTTAAGTTATAACTCAAATATTACTACAAGTAACAAAAATTATAAAAATTACCTTTTTACTTATTTGTCGTCTGTAGGTGTTCCGTCGCTGTCCAGTCCCAATTTTTATAACCTCGGAATCCCGTAACGAGAAAATCGACGGGAACCCGTACAAAGTCGAAACTAAATACCCGAGTTTAACTTACAACTCTTGAGCTAACTCAAAAATCCAGAACATGAAAAGTAGGTATCATAACCTGCTCTGATACCAAATAAATTGGTATCATATTAGTGATTACCCAACGAAAGCACTTGACGAGTGCGGGCCTTGGAGTAGGAGTCGACCAATGCTTCGAACCAAGTAAATTGGTTTGTGTTAGCATTGTTTTGCTTTTATTCTTCCGCTGTGCTTACTCCAATTCGATACGATAATTTTTAGATCGCTATTCACCCCCTCCCCTCTAGCGACTTTCACGATCCAACACTTAGCTCCTCACTTTTCCAAATGCAAGGTTCTTAACTTACATCTGCTTGGCCCCAGCGCCGATCAAACTTACGAGGCCCAACTCCCAATTTCTCATGAGCATAACTCTCATCTTACATCCATCTGGCCCGAGTGTCAGTCGGACATTCGGGCCCCAGTTCCCCATATGAGCATGGCTCCTGGTCTACAGTTGATCGGCCCAGGGCCGGCTGAACTCTCTTTAGGAGACAACATTGTTAGATAATCGTAACAAACTATCAAGGAATATGTTATTACTCTGACATATGCATACAATGAAGTCTTCCTCCTCCTATAGGAAGGTTATCGTACATATTTCGCCACCCGACATACTCTGATACTAGACATTCTCTACCATCTTATTAATGCGGAAGTTATGAAAGATGATATAAAAAGGGTTCTCTCTGTTGACCAGGTACATGCATGAATGCATATGCATCCGTATACTTGCACATTTACATTATTGTTTTATTGTTCATCGTCTTCTCTATTTCGTTCGGCTATTGTTTTGACTTGAGTGTCGGAGTGCCTGCGTCAGATACGTCTTTCTTGGTTCTCGCTCTAACATTTTTATTAGCTCTGTCTATGGTGTACGTAGGTCCACAGCTCTTAGCTCTAAGATCCCTTAGCATCGTCTCCTTCCGACTCGGAGTCTTCTTCCCATCAGCAAATAAGTCATCTTGATGCTACCTTTAACCGGTACATTATATCTTCGCTTTCAGGATCATAGGGTATGTATGATTTGATTTTAGTTGAATAGGTGTTTCAGATGTTTAAGAAACTTACCTCTGTAATTTTAAAATGACTGCTCCCTCTGGTTAACCTCACATTTTGTAACCACTCTCATTTCCGTATTAAAAGAAATAGTCCTTTTGCCTCCACGGATCGCAGTTGATATTTAATGATTATTTACTCTGATAAATTTTAAGATTAATTTTTAACGGAGCTAAAATGTTTTATTTGATGTCTGCTGGAAGTGCGAAAAAAAAAAGAATGTACGCAGTCAACTCAAGTCATTCAAATGAAGACTAGCCATTGCAAAAATAAATAACAAAATTATAAACAAAGACGACTGGAGAAGCCAAAGTCAATAATAATTCATAAACAGACAGATCCAGAAGCCAGTTCAGTACCAGCTCACACAAACGCAGAAAAATCGCCAATTAACATTAATCAAATCAAACAAAGACGTTATCTCAACGCCGGCAGACTCGTCCATCCCCCAATTGCATATTTCGATTTTAGTCAAAGAAATCTAATCGATAGATGGATAGACGGCGGAGCTTCACCGCCAAGATCAGCGATCGCAGTTCCAAGGCTCATTCTCAAATAAATTTTTTACTGTAAAGAAAATTGATAATATATAGATTTATTATATGTTCTATTAGAAGAGGATGCTCCGTTATAATTACCTCTCTTTTAGTCAACATCTTTTTATTCACACTAGATACGAAGAAATATACATTTAAATCAAAGGATGATTCTTTCCAAATTAATTCATTTATAAACTTACAAAGTAAATCAATATTTATAAATTAAAAAAATTAAATTTGAGAATCATATAATTATCTAAATTAGATAATCATATAATTATCTTGACTTATCACTTAATTAAATCAACTATGTATTTCATATATTTTAGGTTCTCTAACTCTTTTAACAAGTAGGCCACATCTTCATCTTGTTTTTTCTTCTTTGAAATCTTAAATTGCTTATTCACAAACTATACCCATAAACATAAAAGAAATTTAAATAATGAATTAAATCAAACAAAATACTATTTTATATACAAATACAGACGTACAACAATATCTTGTTTCCTCATTTTGTTAAGTTTGACAATCCTAGCTGCATCCTTCTCTTACTTTTCTTCATAATTACCTTCCATTAATGTGACGATGTCTCTTTCTTCTTCCATATCATCCACATCAAATTTTCCTTTCCCTTTCTCCATAGCATCAAGTTCGTTTACAAATTTTTTACCCTCTACTTTTGTTGAAACGTTCCTTATAGGATCATATATTTGTATATTTCTCCACTACCTCTTAAATAAAATCTGGAGTCATAATGGACTATCTTTTGGAGTATCTATGTAATCATAGTGACTTCTATCACGTCCTCTCCTACTTCTTGTTCCAAAAACTACCGGTTCACATTGAGGATTATCTACATGATCGCTTGATTGAGATTACATGCTTTTATTTTCTATTATGTCAAGTAATTCTTTCACCCTATCATTCAAATGCAAGTTCTCCATTGTTAGTTCCTTAATCGGTTTGCTTGAATAATACAGTTACAACATTCCTTATTACTTTAGCTTCCTTCTTCATTGCCTTCAAATTGTGATGTCTCCATTGGACGTAGAATGTCATCAACGCCAACAAGGTTCTCAACCAATGATTTCTTATATTGGGTAGGGATTAGGTCAATCATAACTTGTCAAATTATTAAAATACATGTTAAAAAAAGATATTAACCTAACTTAAGTGACAACATTTAAAATTTACCCCTTCAGATGAGACTTGATCGAACAAATCCCTCACCTTACTAATATGTGAAGGAATATTCTTCACTTATTTATTCTTGCTCCTTCAATTTTGTATGGTTTTTGGATTGGAACATGCTCTAAAAACCATGCCTGATTCATCATCATAAGTGTTAGTTATTCATACATATCCACAAAATATTGTCAAATTTAACATCAAATATAAACTCACTATCAAAAGACCAGTAAAGCCCTTTAGATAAGGGAGGCTGGTGTTGGAATATATTGTTTGAGTTGATAAAAATATGCCCCCAATCTTAGGTAATTATGAAGCCATAAATTTATGGATGACTTCAACCCAGTTGAATTTAATAAGATTCTTAAAATCATCTACTATATCTATAAGACATAAAAAGACCTTAAATGTACTAGAAGAAAATAAGACGCAAACAAAAAATATACAAAAATGTAGAATTTATAAAATAATAAACATCTTCTTCTTCAATGCAATTAGCATAAAATTTAAGCAACTCCTCAATTCTTGATTTGGTAGTTTTTTATTTGAGAAGTAAGTTAGAAAGAGGTCACCCGATGCTTTAGTTGAATTGATCAGAACCGAAACACCTCTGTCTGCAATACCAAGCAGCAAAGAAACTTCTCTTCTTGTGAAGGCAATTAGAACACATGAACAACTTAAATGATTAGTTGACTTCTATGAATAGATAAATGAGTATTAGGTCTACGGTGGGCTTGATATGATCACATATCAAGCCCACGTTAGGCCTGATATGGGATCATATTAGGTCCACGTTGGACGTGATATGATATCATATCAGACCCACGTTAGCCTGATTTGGGATCGTATCAAGCCCACGCTAGGCCTAATATGAGATCATATCAGGCCCTCATTTGTCATAGTACCCTACTATCAGGGCCATTAGCTGACTAAAATATTAGCCTTTCCAAAGTATTTTATTTTACTGTACAACTACTTTGGGATTAAAATTGACAATTATAAGTTGTACCTGAGAATCTAAAGGTTTGAGAAGTTGAATCCCAATTTTGAAATATATTAGCCAATATACCACGGATATGCTGCATATTTTGTATGCCCAAGAAAATACTAAAGGATGACTGTTTGATCATCGCTATGTGTCGATCATGTAAAATAACAGATCCATTATGTCTTCTTTTCTTTGTGTATGCTTGAAAAAAACTCCTAAAGTGACTTAAGACACTGTTCCAATGCAGTTTCTGCCCAACATTAACTGAACCCTACAATTTAAAAATTTTTAAAATTTTTAATCAAACTCGTTGAACTTTTCAAAATTAGAGAGTTTCTAAGGTAATACCTTTGTAGAAAATTGAAGTGTAGAGGATGATATACCTGATCCACTTCTTTGTGCCATTATGAAAGGAGATTATTACCGAAAACCCTAAAACCCTTCACTACAGAGCCGCCATCATTGTGGATTTATAGATGGAAATGCTTGATGCTGCATGAGGGACACTCGAAGACACTTAGTTAGGGTTCGAGTGGGATAACGATTTCACCACTAAAATAAAGTTGCAATCGGGGAGTTACGAAGAGCGGCGACGCATGCACAAGCTGAGAGAGGGAGGGAGAAAAGTGATCACTCTATCACCATCACTATTATTTTTAAATCAAAATTGTTCAAAATATGATTCGGATGTCTAGAAAATCACGACTAAAAAGAGGAGGTTGGTGGGAGGGTTAAAATAGGAATTCCACATCATTTTAATATGTCCTTTAATAAATACATAATTATGATAGGTCTTTTAATAATTTTCATATTCTACATGTGTCTTTGATAAATTGTCGATATATCTATGCAATCGAAACCGTCAAAGAGGAAGAATCACTTTTTTACTTCAAAAGAAACAATCCTTTTCCAACAACATAGATAGCAGCTTTTTGCCACATGATCCTTTTTCAAAAAAAATGTACGCAGTCAACTCAAGTCATTCAAATGAAGATGAGGCATCACAAAAATAAATAACAAAATTATAAACAAAGACGACTAGAGAAACTCAAGTCAATCATAATTCATAAACAGACAGATACAGAAGCCAGTTCAGTACCAGCTCACACAAACGTAGAAAAATCGCCAATTAACATTAATCAAATCAAACAAAGATGTCATCTCAACGACGGCAGACTCCTCCAACTCCCAATTGCATATTTCGGTTTTAGTCAAAGAAATCTAGATCGATAGATGGATAGGCGGCGGCGCTCCTCCGCCGGGATCAGCGATCGCAGTGCCAAGTCCCATTAGTCACGGACACGCCGCCAGCCTGCGGCGGAGCACGAATATCTACCTTGCAATCGAACTTGGGATGGAAGTGGCCGATCTTGACGAACCAAAGCTTCATCCGCAAGCTGCTCTCCACCCTCACCTCGAAATTGAAGGTGCCCTCCCCCCTCTCCGCCCGGAACGCCTCGGCCACGCCCGCCGCGCTGCCGTTGAACTTCCCTTCGAGCTCGGTGGTGTTCTTGTGGGGCTGGTAGAAGACCGGGAGCGGCGCCGACTGGATCTGCTCTCCGCCGTAGAAGAGAGCGGCGTCGAGGGCGTCGTAGTAGAGACTGACCCGCTTGTTGGGGTTGCGGAGGGCGACGGCGACGGTGAGGTTGAAGCGGAGGGTGGAACTATCGGCGGTGAGGTTGAAGGCGGACAGCTGGATCTGGTGGATGGAGGCGCGGGGAAGGCGGGGGCGGAAGATGAGCCACCAGAAGAAGAGAGCGAAGCCGGCGGTTATGAGCTTGCAGAGGAGCGAGCTGAGGAGCTTGCAGCAGCCGCCGCCACGGTTTTCTGATGGCGACATGGGAAGACGGCGTCAAGGAATCGCCGGCGGCGAATTAATGGCGTGGGATGTAAAAGTAAGAAGATACCTGGCGTCAGAATGGAAGAATGGAATGGAGGAGAGATATATAATTTTGAAACCGAACGAAACAAAACAAGAAGAGTATAATTTGGAAACGTCCATGACTTCTTATTAGAAGAAAAAACTCACTAAAGTCATAGTTGAAATTTAAATCTTAGATTCTTTAATTATTTGAATGATGCTTAAAATCAGTAAATGATGTTGATCTATCTACAACAAATATAAGTAAAAATAGAAATAAGTGACAAATAAGTGTAAATTAAAGCAGGCATGATAGGTGAGCAATTGAATGATTTAATACTGCCAGTTGCTTTGAATGGGGCTTTATCCAGATCAAAGTGATCTTTACTCATGCCTTTGTTATTACTACCCAAATCTTTTGTCAGCTTGTGCCAACCTATCGAAGATCTTCCTCTTCACTATTATTGCATCTTTTGAATTTACCTTAGCTTGCCTATCATCAATTATGTGTGACTCTTCAGATCTACCATTAATACTACCTGCATTCCCTCGATGGGCTATAAAACTCTTTCATTTTCTTCCCTTCTTCATATTCCTTGGTGCTCTCCTCCTATTCAAGTTATACATTCTGAGAATATAGATGGCTGGTGATGGTTCCTCTCCCCTTTTGGTGGTCCCTCTGCCTTCAGATAGGGTAATGCTTGTTAATACCTCCGGTAGTTTTGATATGGTCAACCAAATTCAGTTATGTCCTGTTGTGTTTGATCCTTATGTCTAAGTGTGCAGAAACTTGGGAACATAGGAAGTCGAATGGAAGACGCAGCTAGCGAGAAAGATGGCACGGGAAGGGAGTCAACGGGCTTGGTGCATCCGAAGGATGAGATACTGCGGAAGAGTACACCGACAGACAAGAAAGACGTGTGCAGCGTTCGAGGGACGAGAAGTCGGGAAGAAAGCCTACTCAACTAGAAGGTTGGAGTTGGGTTTGGGTAAGCTTAACTCCGGTTAGCCGGAGAATTATCTACGCGAAGAGATCAGCAAAGGAGCTAATCTGCTGTATAGAAGACGTCTTTCATGGCTTGGAAGGCGCCTTCGATGGATAGTACGAAGGCGCCTTCCAAGTGACCGTTAGTAAGATAAAGTTTATCTTCGCACAGATAAAACTTGTCACGTTGGAGGTGCCTTCCACCCTGTTGAAGGCACCTTCCAGCCTCATATAAGATTTTCTAGGAGCTGTAAAAAAACCCCTGGAGCTAAGAAATATTCAACAACTTGAACAACAACTTTGTACTCTTTCCCATTCTATTTCTTAAGCTATCAACGTCTGTAAGAGGCTTCTCAATCTGCAACGAAGGAGATCTTCTAGTGTCTTTCACTGTATTGGATTAACAACCATCTAGGTTGTAACCAAGTTAATTTTTGACCCTCTTACATATTTCTTTGAAGTTGTTTAGTTCAATTTTATTATTGTTATTGTAATTGTGCTCTACTAATCAAAGGATCGAGAAAGGGGTTTATTTTTATTTTTAGGCAATTCACCCCTCTCTTGTCAGTCCCGCTACACCAACAAAGTATCAGAGCCAAAATGCCTTAGAAGGATTAACCACTAACTAAAGCACCGAGACGATGCCCGAATTGAGCATTTGTCCATCGAAGTTCAAGGGAGACTTCATGCAATGGAAACATCGGATGGAAGTATTATTTAAAACGAACTTTGATATTTTCTTAATTATAAAATATGGTTTTACAGCTCCCAAAGATCCACAAGGAAATGAAAAAGAAAATACTAATGGACCAAGAAGAAGCAAGCAGACTTCGTAGCAAATGAACGAGCCGAGTTTCACCTGCTCATCGTACTTCCACTCCAGGAAGTCAAACGGATCGGAGATTACGAATCAGCAAAAGAACTTTGGGAGAAGTTCCTAGAGCTACACAAAGGAACCTCCAAAGCAAAGCTCTCGAGAAGGGACCTGCTCTGGAACCAACTGACGAACCTTCAGATGGAAGAAAGTGAAACAGTCGTGCATCTGCACTCGAGGATCAAAGAACTCATCACCAGACTCAAGAATCTCAGAGAAAAGATAACCAACCGAGATTCATTAAGGTATGTTTTAAATGTATTTCCTAGGACACCTGAGTGGACATCTATAGTCGACTTGTTCTATATATCTAAAGACCTTGAGGTTAGTTCATTAGAATATCTATTCTCCATTTTTGAACTTCACGGTTCAAGATGTGTAGGCTTACAAAATAAAGAAGAAAAGACGGCCTACAACATAACTCTAAAAGCTAACCAGAAAGGCGAACCAGATCCAGACTCCGAAGAATCAATCAATGAAGATAAAGCAACATTATTGGTAAGAAAGTTTACAAGTTTATCAAATCTAATACATTTAATAAGTCGCAAACAAAAAAAAAATACTTTCAGAGCAAAAGAAAAGTTTGATGCTACAACTCCTAAGGAGAAGGGCATATCAAGGATGATTGCCTCAAACTGAAGAAGAAGAAGAAGGGCATGGCAAAAGACCAACAAGATTAAAGCACAAGATCATGAAAGTCACATGGGATGAATCGCCATCCTCTGAGTCCGAGATCGAAGCTTACGCTGAACTAGCTCTAATGGCGGACCACTAAGGAGAAGATGAAAGTGGCTCAGAGATGAGCATCGATGAAGGGGGAAGATCATCAGAGGAAAACTGCGATGAAGGAAGAGCATTGGAACATGAGATAAGTGAGGTACATGCACTTTCTCCCAACCTGTCTTTTCAATTTATTAAAATACGTTCAAACAACTTAGTACAATTAGAAAAAGATAATGCTAGGTTAAAATTAAACTTAGCAAAGTCTTGCCCCTTAGATATGCTTGATAATCTAAAAATAGAAAATGAAAAATTGAAAGTATAAATAGAAAAACTAGAAAATGACTATGCATATTGGAACTAGAATATCTTTCGAAAATTAGCATTAAAAAATGGTAGAATTAATTAGTACATAAGAAATCACCAAGGACAAATTAGAAAAATCCCTAGAAACTATTTACCCCAAAATTTTTTAATAAATCAAGTAGGTAGAAACATATATTGGGTTCCAAATTTTTTTTAAATTATTTTTTTTTTTGAAATTGTCTCGATTAGAAAAATATTTGAAATTTCTTTTATCGTTAAGTTATTTTCTATGAAGTTATTAAAAACATGATATATTGGAAATTAAAAATAACGTTAGGTTTATTTTTAAAAAAAATTATTTTTTCTGTGATGAAACAGGATACTCTTTGTCCTTAAAATATTTTTTTGAATTATTACGAATTACTTTACGAAAATCATACTCCTAGAAATTTATTTTAAAATTTTCTAACGGTTTATGTTAATTATTTTTTTTATGTGATCAAAGGGGGAAAGATAGGTAAAAGTTAAACGAAGCTAAGGGGGAGTTAGGATAATTCAATTCCCATAATATTTATCATTGTGTTTATTTTTACAATTAGCTTGTTTAAATCATTTCTTTACTATTTTATTGTATTTTTTAACCCTAACTTGAACTTGGGTTGATGCACATCAAAAAGAGGGAGATCATTAGTACCTCGGGTAGCTTTGATGTGGTCAACCAAGTTTAGTTATGTCCTATTGTGTTTGATCCTTGCGTCTAAGTGTGCAGGAGCTTAGGAACACAAGAAGTCGAGCGGAAGACACAGCTAGCGAGAAGGATGACACGGGAAGGGAGTCGACGGGCTCAGTGCATCCGAAGAACAAGATACTACGGAAGAGTACGCCAGCAGAAGAGAAGAACCTGCACGACATTCGAGGGAAGAGAAGCCGAGAAGGAAGCCTGCTCGAGAAGAAGGTCGAAGTTGGGTTCAGGTGAGCTCAACTCCAGTTAGCGGGAGAATCATCTATGCGAAGAGATCAACAAAGGAGCTGATCTAACGTATGGAAGGCGCCTTCCATGGCTTGGAAGGCTCCTTCGATGAACAGTACGAAGGTGCCTTCCAAGCTATTGAAGGTGCCTTCCAAGTGACCGTTAGCGAAGATAAAGTTTATCTTTGAATAGATAGAACTTGCCATGCTGGAGGCGCCTTCCACCCTATTGAAGGTGCCTTCTAGCCTCGGATAAGATTTTCCAAGAGCTGTAAAAAGCCCTTGGAGCTAGGAAATTTTCAAAAACTTAAACAACAACTTTTGTACTCTTTCTTAGTCTATTTCTTGAGCTGTCAACGTCTATAAGAGGCTTCTCAACCTACAACGAAGGAGATCTTTTAGTGTCTTTCACTGCCTTGGATTAATAGTCATCTAGGTTGTAACCAAGTTAATTTATGACTTTCTTATGTCTTTCTTTGAAGTTGTTTAGTTCAGTTTTATTACTATTATTGTAATTGTGCTACTAATCAAAGGATCTAGAAAGGGGTTTATTTTTTTAATAATTCATCCCCCTCTTGCCAGTCCCGCTGGGCCAACAATGCTGTTCTACATTGTTCAGTGTATTTTATCTATGATTTGTACATTTATGTTCAAGTGGTAAGCATACCTTTGTCCCATCCATTTATGGCAACCTGCCATCAAATTTTTGCTAATCTGGAGGCAATCAATAGTAGTTTGCTACAATTTTACCTAAAGAATCATGAGTATTTTACTAATATAGTAGAAAAAAAAAACCTAGACGTTAAATGATTTGCTGGAATCATGATTGAATGAAGGTGCGACCATATTGCATGAGCGAAAGTTTCAAGACCATGTAGAGATGCTGAAGAAACAACTGGAAAAGCATAACTCCCCACCTACGGTCCCTTAAGTACCTTCACTTTACTGAAAATCAATATTATTATTCTCTATCTTTATAGGATCAAATGAATTGACCAATTATCATTGTACTGAATTATTCGTCTTTGTGAATGATTATTGCCACTATTATCATTTTTTGTTTACTCTTGAAAATTTTATATATTGCTTTATTATATATCCGTGATTATCCACATGATATCTAAGGTAATGATAGTCATAGGTGTAGAAATTAAGAGAAGGAAAAAAACTAACTATATTATTGGATTTTAAAATTGATATAGAGTATAAGGTCTTATATAGTTAAGTTAAGAAATCCTAAACTCTATAGAAAAAGAAAAAAGTCCAAATTACCCTAAAAGCTATAAATAAATAAATATATAATCTAACATCCCCCCTCAAATTCACGATGCTACAGCTAAAAGTATTGAGTGTTTGTTAGATAAGAATAAAAATGTGAAGTGGAATGTACCTTGGTAAATATATCAACAATCTGTCTCTTTAAAGGAACAAAGGCAATGTGATGATGCCAATCTGAAGATGGTAATGAGTAATGTGACAATCAATTTCAATATGTTTCGTCTGCTCATGAAAAACTAAATTGCGTGTAATTTGAATAGCACTCTGATTATCACAATATAACAGAGTAGGTTGTGTAAGGAATTAGATGCGCTAAACACGCAAACGCACAGCGGAAAACACTAGTTCCTCCAGAAGATCCATGTGAAGGGAAAGAGAAATTCCTACATATACTAAGTTTTCTAAGATGATAGTATACCTTTACAGCGTGCACACGATCTCTCGATAGCTTGGATTTCAGCACGATCAAGCGACCGTGCCTCTTTCGGTATCCACACAAACAAGTGTTCGTTTATCTCACAAACTCACAAAATGGAGATGAAACCACCTAAGATTATGCTAGCAACCTAGAGAGGTTTCGTCCAAGAGGAGAGGAGAGGAAGGAGACAATGAAGAACTTACAAAAATGAGAGAAAAAATAACTTAAGTATTTTTCATTCAATGAAAACACTTAATGAACATTAATTCCATTAATGAGCCTTAATGATC
>JBBMJZ010413099.1:3640517-3650907 GCA_037833815.1 Zingiber zerumbet | reverse complement strand
GTATTAAGTTTGTTGGGCGGGAACAGTTTGGAAAGTCTTCAGCAAGTGGTCTAATGATATCCAAGTAGGTCATATGCATCGCCGCTGAACTGAAAGCTTATCCTTAGGATGCCTGCTTGATTTACCCAAAGCTAAGTTTGAATCTAATATGGGTTCAATAACCATTTTTAATTTTTAAAAAACTTAATTAAAATTATATTAAAACTTAATTAAAACTATTTTAAACTTAATTTAAAACTAAATTATTTTAAAACTTAATTAAAACTATTTTTTAAAACTTATTTAAAATCCTTTTAAAACTTAATTAAAATTATTTTAAAAAACTTAATTAAAATTATATTAAAACTTAATTAAAATTATTTTTAAAAACTTAATTAAAATTATATTAAAACTTAATTAAAATTATTTTAAAACTTAATTAAAACTATTTTATAACTTATTTAAAATCCTTTTAAAACTTAATTAAAATTATTTTAAAAT
Organism: Zingiber zerumbet; assembly: GCA_037833815.1. Lineage (NCBI taxonomy): Eukaryota > Viridiplantae > Streptophyta > Magnoliopsida > Zingiberales > Zingiberaceae > Zingiber > Zingiber zerumbet. Next base: position 3,650,427 of record JBBMJZ010413099.1, on the reverse strand, counting down.
TAATTTAAAACTTAATTATTTTAAAACTTAATTAAAACTATTTTATAACTTATTTAAAATCCTTTTAAAAATTAATTAAAATTATTTTAAAACTTAATCAAAACTATTTTAAAATTAATTTAAAACTTAATTAAAATTTTTTTAAAACTTAATTATTTAAAAAAAACTTTATTAAAATTATTTTAAAAAACTTAATTAAAATTATTTTAAAACTTAATTAAAACATAATTAAAATTATTTTTTTAAAAAAAAACTTAATTAAAATTATTTTTAAAACTTAATTAAAAACATTTTAAAAAAACTTACTTAAAAACATTTTAAAACTTAATTAAAAATTAATTTAAAACTTAATTAAAAACATTTTAAAACTTAATTAAAATCTTTTTAAAACTTAATTTTAAAATTTATTTTAAACTTAATTATTTATATAAAAAAAATCTTATTGTTCCGTCGAACGAACAAATGGTTCGGTCGACAGAACCAACTGTACATCGACCAAACCATCGTTGAAGCAATCACGGGTACTTAATTTATCGGTCGACGGAACCATGCTTTCAGTCGGCCGAAAACTTTAACGCCAAACCGTTCACCTACTTTTCGCCTACCCTTTATCTCTGAGAGAGTAAATTTATCGGTCGACAGAACATCTATCCGGTCTACCGAACATCATTTCACTTGACAAAAAGGACAGCGGTATAAAGGGATCGGTCGACCGATCATCCTCTATATAAGCATAAGCGGGCAACTCTCACAACTCATCCAAATCCATTCCTCTCCTCTTCTATTTCTTATTCTGTTCGCCGATCCCAGCCTCTCCCCATCCGAAAATGCCTCGGTAGCTTTCTTTTATTCTATTCCTTTTATTATTTTTGCGTAAATTATTTATTACATTTTATTATTATTTTTTAGTGAAAAAAGTAGAGCTATTGCACAAAGAGAGGCTAGCTCTCTTAATCTCAGCCAAGACCCTAGATTCTGTACCGAAGAATTGCGCTAATCCTTTCCTAATAAGAAATTTAAGGTGATAGGAACGCGTTGTCTAGATCTTCAATTTTATCAAACTTTTTGTCCTGAGGTCATAGACATCACACAGCACTATCAACTAGACAGTATTACTTTTTGTCGTCATGCATATAATCCTATTTTGTGTTCTGAGTTTTATCACAATCTGTGTGAACTTGATCCCCATTATTATAAGACTAGAGTTGCTACTCGAGATATGTTATTTGATCTGGACATGTTCCTTCGATTTCTACGGATCCGACCTTCGGTCAATCGTATCTTTTTTAGTGTGTCCCTTCCCAATCCGTTACCTGCTCCTTTCTCTCATCTGACCCTTGACCTCATGTATGCTGACTTCTTTGAGAGACCTCATCCTAAAAAGATGTCAATTGTACCCCTTAGTCCAAAAGACAACGCTTTTTATAAGATGGTCGTGTCTTGCAATTATTCATTATCATCTAGATATCAGGGCATTTTGCGTCCAGTTCATCTTTTTCTGATGTATGCTCTTAGACATAGACTAGACTTTGAATTATGCCATTGGGTATTCAGATCTATCATTTATTATTCAGGGTACAACACTTCTTTTAAGGTTCATATGATTCAGTGTCATGTCCTCACTGCTTATATTACCTATCTCGGTGTTGGGGTTCATAGAGGTGAGTTGATTGAGTTGTCTGACTTTAATCTTGTTGGGGTTAGGCAATTATCCTTGGCTGGGATTAAGACTAGCTCTCAGGGTTTGGTTTATAAACGTACCCATCCATCCTATGTTCTACCAGTCGAGGAAGCGGTTGATGCTGAGGACATTCCTATTAATGAAGAGGCACCTGTCATTCCTCCATTATCCATTAAGTATTATTCTCAAACTCCAGTCTTTGATGCTGCTCAGGCGACTTCATCTACAGCACCCCCTCCTCAGTATAGTGATCAGTTCAGTCAGCTCAGGGATGACATATTTGGGTGTTTTGATTCTCTTCAAACGATGTTTCAGGATCAGTTAGCGGATTTTCGTCAGGATATTACTAGACGAGTGGAAACCTTGGAGGCGCAACAGACTAGGATGTTTGACTATTTTCGTGCTGCCCATGATCCTCCACCTCCTGATACCTGACTCTCTTTATTTACTTTTAGACTAGTTTGACATTTCAGACTTATGTGTAGATTTGGATCTCGTACTTGGTAATTATGAGTAATCTTTATTTCTGGTCACTTATTTTTGCATAATTGTTGAATGTGCTTTATTGAGTAGGATTCTTAACATTTTTTTAAAAAAATATATATATATTATTTAGTTTTGAAAAACTATTTTTGTAAAAATCCCCTTTTCAAAATTTTAGTTTTCAAAATTCTTTCAAAATATTTTTATTTTCTGGAGTAGCGTAGGTTCTACCGTAGATTTGCATGATCCCATAGTTTTAGGAGTCAACATCTCACAAGCACAGTAGGATCCCTTGCTTGAGAACTTAAAATGTGTGAGATGCTTAGGACTTAGCCTAAGATTTCATATGCTTATGTTTGCTATAAATCTGAGCTTTAAACAACATATATAGATCAATTTGAGTTAATTAACTAGTAACACACTAGTTAGCCCTAAAAACTCAAATTGACCAATCCAAGTCTATAGCTACTATCTTGTGGTAGTTAGTTTTGTACCAGGGTTGAACATTTCATCATAAGGATATTATTTTTAGTTTTTCTAACCATACTTAGACTTTTAGGATGTTATCGATTTTAGGGGAGCTTCGAACTAAACTTTTAAATTTTATTTTACAAACTTTCAAAATCATTTTCATTACTTTTTCAAAACTTTTTTTACAATATTACTATAATTTTCAACTCAGTACCAATTTTTCAAATTTCATACTTATAAAATTTTTCATAACTTTCAAAATTATTTTTCATATAACTTTTAAAATTCCTCAACTTTTCAAAGATTCATACTTTTTCAAAAAAATTATCTCTTACTTCTCTTTATAAAATTTAATAATAATAAAAATATATTTGCTCCACTTTTACTTTGATAAATTTTCAAATCTTAACTTCATTAATCTTTCTAATAGTTTTAAAATTTAAAAAGCAAAATTATCTTTAGTACACTTGTTAAAATCTACAAACATTTATCAAAAATTGCTAAACTTTGTCTACTTTATGAAACTTTAACTGGGTTGTTAAATACTTAAACTTTAAACTTTTTGCAATCAAAGGTTTATTTGTGACTTTTCTTTATTCATTGGTTTGTGAGTTTTCCTCTATTTTTGATGTATGTCAAAGGAGGATAGATAGTAAATTCAGGAGGAGTTGTTTAACTCAGGGGAGAGTTAAAGGATAAAATGCTTGTTTATTTAATTTATGCATATTTTAACTTAATTTTGAATCTTAGTTGCCAAACATCAAAAATGGGGAGATTGTTGGTGCAGGTTGCACCAGAATCAAACCTGAGTTTTGATGTTGTCAAAGGTTCAAGTTAAGTCTTGTTGTGATCTAACAAGTTGATTAAGTGTGTAGGTTGTTTACTCAACCAAGAAAGACCTAGTTGGAGGCTAGGCAGGAGAAGTTTTAGCAAATCGTGGAACCCAGGTGAAAGGCCAAGTGGGTCGAGAGGACCCGACGCTTAGCGGAGTGATCGAGAGATCTGGAGGACTGAAGATCGAAAGAAAAGTCCTGGCGAGCCGATCAAGGCTAAGTGAAAAGTCCAAACAAGATCTGGATGATCAATGTTTGGCAGGTATGTTGAGGTAAATAACTGGAGGAGAGATAGTGAGGTCAGGTTTCTGAAGGGAACAATCTAAGGTCGTTGATCCAACTGAAGAAACCGGTAGGGTTTCCAAAGTTGAGATCAAGACAGTTGAACTATCTATTATTATTACTCGTGCATTATGTATATCACTGTGCTAACCTTTGTGTTGTAGGAATACTCTGTTTAAATCTGTATTGCAGGTTTGACCTGATCGGTCGATCGAAAACTTACAACTCAGCATAGATAAGTTCAATCAGCAACGATCAGAAGCAGAAGGAAATTACACTGATCGACAGACCAGACCAAAGGATCGGTCGATCGAATGATCAACATTAAAGGCACAGTAAATGTGAATCTCGACGAACAGAGAAGGAGCCCGTTCAGTCGACCGAACCCTTAATGGTCATTAATTGCCAAAGATCGAATCAGCATCGGATCTCAGCCAGGAAGGAAGGGAGCTGGTTTGGTCGACCGAACATCGATGATTCTTATAAAAGAGAGCTCGAGGTCCGAGGCTATATACAACGTTGTTCTGGTTCAAAGATCCTCACTGTGCAAGCTGCGATTCGTGCTACGACTACTCACCTGCTGCTACAAGAAGTGCCGACCAAAACCTCAATTTCTATATACTGTCGGTATAATCTTTTTGTTTGCATTGTACTTAATTCAAGTAAGATAGTAGGTTGTTACTATCTTACTCATCTTTTGTACGCACTGCTTCTTTCCGAGGTTTTCGAAAAGAAGAGACTTAGTGGATTGCCAATCGGTGCGGTCAAGGATAGCGGGCCTTGGAGTAGGAGTCGACCTAGACTCTGAACCAAGTAACCGGACTGCTCTTTATTTTTCGGCTACACGGCTTTGTTTTTAACAAGTAAAAGAAAAGTTTTAAAAGCACGATATTGAACCCCCCCCCCCCCTCTATCGCACTCATCCGAACCAACACTAGTAGGAGTTGTGGGTGAAGTTTCCTCAATGTCGACATTGAAAGGATCAATGCAAAGCAGATCTGATATTATCATATTATGCGAACTAGCCAAAATAGAAAATAATGGAATATGCTCAAGAAACATAATATGATGAGAGATATACAATTTTTGAGTAACTGGATCAAAGCAACAATATCATTTTTTACTAACATCATAATCTAAAAAGACACAAAGAATAAACCGAGAGGCTAACTTATTATGCTCAACATTTGGATGAAGGACAAAGCAAGTACAATCAAAAACACGCAGAGAGGAATAGACAGGAGCATGCTATACAATTTTTCAAAAGGTGACCAGCCTAAATTAAGTGAGGTTGGAATTCTATTAATCACGTGAGCATCATTAAAGATTGCTTCCCCCTAAAAGGCACTAGAAACACTGACAGACAATAAAAATGAATGAGTTGTTTCAACAAGATGTCTATATTTCCGTTTAGCCACACCATTATGTTCAAGAGTATTTGTATACAAGGTTTGATAAATAGTACCATCAAAAGCAAGTAAATGTAAAAAATGATTTGAAGTGTATTCACCACCCAAATCACAATGAAAACACTTTATGATACTACAATGTTGTGTTTTCATAAGAACTCTAAAGTTGTTGAAAATTGTAAGATATTCTAACCTATGTTTCATAAGATAAACCCAAGAGTAACTAGTGCAATCATCAATAAACAAAACATAATAACTGAACCCCCCCCCCCCCCTTTATAGGAATAAGATAGAGTCCCCACACATCAGAATGGATAAGATTAAATGGAGCAGAAGAAAGAGAAAGACTTTTAAAAAATGGTAAGGCGGAAAATTTGACCAGTTTACAACTACTACAATTAGAAATATCGAAACTTTTTAAAGGTCTTAATACTCCTATAGAAGCTAAAAATTACAAACGAGAAGTTGAAATATGACCTAAATGAGAGTATCACAAATAAAAATCAGAAGATGAACGACTCAAATAAAAAGATGATAAATTTACACTCAAAGCTACAACTTCTGGTACATTGAGTTGATCTAAAACATATAGTCCTCCTTGCCTATTGCTTGTCCCAATTAGTCTATGAGATTGTGGGTCCTAAACATAACAATTGGATGAAGAAAAAAGAGACTAGGTATCCAAACTTACTGACTAACAGAAATAAGATTTAAAGTAAGGCTCGGAATATAATAAACATTAGTAAGAGATAAACAAGATGTAACAATTGAACCAATACCTGCTAATGACATAGGAGAACCATCAGCAATCATAATAGATATAGATGAACTAGAAGAAAAAGAAACAAAAGATGATAAATTAAATGACATATGATGGGAGGTACTAGAGTCTAAAATCCACAAGGATGAAGATATACTTGAAATACTAGATGATGACAAACCTATATGAGAGGAAGTTGACATGGCAGAGGGTTGTGAAGTAAGGAACTGTTGAAATTGTTCTAACATATATGGATTAAATTTCCATGAAGCATCTATACAACCAAGCATGATGACAGAACGAATAATGCTCAGAATAGCCAAACTGTAAGGATACACATCTATACGATCCATAACAAGTGGTATCATGATGACCTATAGTCACACGAAGAATCCGAGGTAGAAAAGGAAATCGGCGTAAAAATCGGAAGCACAAGAAAACGGTGCCAAAATCAACGAAAAAGGACATTGATGTTGAAATTAGCAGCACAGGGCCTCAGCACCGAAATTGGCAGAAAAGAGCATCGGTGTGCCAAAATCGATAGCACAGGGAGTCAGCGCTAAAATCAGCAGAAAAAGTTATCAGTACTAAAATCGGTAGCACAAGACGTTGACGCCGAAATCGACAGCAAAGTAGGAGACGACGGTGACAACAGGAAACAATAATAGGGGCGGCAGAAAAAATTAGGTCAACGAAGGAGAACTGCTCTAATACCATATAGAAAATAAGAAAAGTAAAAAGTAGCCATATTATTGAATCCAAAATTTATAATCAGAAATACAGAATATAAATCCTTATATAGTTAAATTAAAAAACTATAAATCCTAAATAGAAAAGGAAAAAAAACTTAATTACCTTAAAAACTATAAACAAAAAATATATATAATCTAACCTTATCTATTTTCAAGTCCCTGACAGGTGATGATTATTCTCTGATGAGTGGTTACCACTACTAGAAAAAATACTTTTTGAGACATAAAATATGTCTTAAATTATAAATTTACTGTCTCAAAATATTTTTGAGACGGTGATGAGACAGTAATGTAACCGTCCCCAATACAAGCGTCTCAAAAAAATATTGAGACAGTTGTACTGTCTCAAATGCTATTTAAGACAGTGGTGAGATGGTTGTTCAATTGTCTCAAAAGTATTTAAGACAGTTATTTTTTTGTCTCAAATATTATGCCTTATTTTATGAAAAAATTAGAAACACTAAATTGAGATGGTAATGTACCATCTCAAATAGAAGTGAAGACAGTAAATTACTGTCACAATGTTTTGACTTATTAAATACACCATCTGTGATAAAAATTAATAATCTTAAAAGAACATTTACTTTACAAATTAATCTAGATCAAATTTATTCAATTGTCATTTCAAAACAAAAGGAAAAAACTTTCTCTTTATAAAATAAAAGTGATATACATAATATAAAATTCTAATATTTTTTAAGTACATAAGTTTCATGTCAACATTCATCTAATAATAAAAATATCTACATATACATCATTAATTTGATAAGAAAAAAAACTACTATTCCCATAAAAGTTAAATAAAAGAAAGCCTAAAGAACAACTCTTCATGATCTGGAGATAACTTCTATAATCCTTCTTCATCAGAATCCTGAACATTAAAAATAACTCTTATTAGAGGTAAAGATGATTTATAATATATATTGTTCCGAAAAATCAATAAATAGAACTTTCCAATAAGAAATCTCATGATCTAACACATAATCCTCTTTTTTGCAACTATGTATATAAACAACACAAACAACCCTAAATTAAATTAATTTTTAAAGACCACAAACAGTCCCAAGTTTAGATTACATGACTAAACATATATATTGTTCGGAAAAATCAATAAACAAATTTTTTCAATAAAAAATCTCATCATCTAACACATAACCCTCTTTCTTGTAACTATGTATATAAACAACACAAACATCCCTAAGTTAAATTAATTTTTAAAGACCACAAACAACCCCAAGTTGAGATTACATGACTAAACATATATACTAACATGACTAAACATATATACTATTTAGAAAAATCAATAAACAAAACTTTTCAATAAGAAATCACATCATCTAACACATAATCCTTTTTCTTGTAACTATGAATATAAACAACACAAATATCCCTAAGTTAAACAAAACTCTTCATCTTGTAATAAGAAATGATAGTTCATGTGTTCGTTAATATTTTTGTGTCATTCGAGTTGTTGCACATGTAAAATAGATTTATCTATAATATAAAAATATGTACACTACATCACTAAAATTGTTAATAAAATAAAAAAAAATCTTATAAAATGATCATCATTACCAAACTCATCCAATTTAGGATCATGCATATCTAAAAATTGCTTAGGAGTTACCTGACCATGGAAAAAATAGACAGATGATATCACTCTTACCATCTCCCTTATAATAGTAATGGCAATCTTTGGAGATGATTCAAGCAACTCTTGGCGCAACCTTACATTACTCCTGGAATAGAAACCACCAGCAAATGCAACATCAGAAAAGCAATAACTTTTTGAGTGGTAACTACCAAAGTGATTCATATCATTTGATTGGTTCTTCAAAGCCCAAAATGCAGTTCATAAAATGAGACCTATCAAATCAGTATTCAAAGAAGGTAAGAATCCTATTTTACGAGGAAGTAACATCAGCAAAAGAGGATCTCCAATGCAAAGGCTAGAAGGTGAAGAGATAGTTCTTGAAAAAGTTAGGAAGGAGGCATGAAGCGGAACTATGGATTTTCATGGAATTACAACTACATAGGAAGGAAGAGTCATATTCGGAACAGCAGTGTAGTTGCCTCCTATGGATCTCCAAGACCGTCAGTCGCTGCCTCGCGAGCGCTGGTTGCGGCGGCCTCCTCGCGATCACTTCTTACGGTGGACTTCGTGCTAGTGCTGCATGTAGCTGCCTCCTCGCGAGCTCTACTGGTGGAGGCCTCCTTGTGAGCTCTGAGGCAGCAATGCAACTTTACTTGACAAAAAAAAAAAATCTCAAACAAGCATAATAATGGACAAGAAGGTTACCTGCAACTTTACTTGCAAGGGATTGCTAAGAAGAGGACAGGGAAACTTTTTTAGGCCTCACTGGAAAGAGGCGGCAGAGAAGAAGCAGTCTTGTTTCTAGGGCAAATGGGAAAAATTGTATCTTTTATATTTTAGGTCAAGTGAAACCTCAGGGCTTGACTAAGTAAACAGGGAAAAGATTGCAAATGGAAAAAAAAAAAAAATCAGGTTTCGGCCAAATAAAAAAATCAACTTAGAATTTTGAATCAATACAAAAAATCAAAAATTAATAACAGCAGAGGAAAAAAAATCTATAGTTAATGGTCTTGCAATAGCGATGAATAGAAATTTCATCATTAAAGATATAACCTTAACCATCAAAATAAAAAAATATAGTCATTGATGATAAAACATCAACGATGAAAGAAAATATAATTGTTAATATATATATACATCTATGACGGGCACTCGATCTGGTCATTGTTAAATCACTAATAACTACAGTATTTGATACCATCGTAATATTTCGTCATTAAAAGTAATTTTTTTAGTATTGAAGATAATTTGAGATAAATATTTTTTTTACCGTCTTATTTAAATAATACTTTAACTGTCTTTATTAGGTGTCTTATTTAGTTAAATTTGAGACAAAATCTTAAATACCGTCTTAAATTTAATGTCTCCATATAAAATTTTGAGACAACTATTATCACTGTCTTAATTACTTAGTATTTGAGATGATTTTTGTCACTGTCTTAAAATTTGTCTCAAAAGCCTAATTTTCTAGTAGTGTAGGTCACATCAGCCCTGACAGCGCGATCGGGCGGTGACGGCTGCATGGCCATGTGGTGGGGACTCAGAGGTCACATTTAATGAGCGTCATTATGCAGGCGTGGGTGCGTGCTCAGCCTTAATGGCGAGGATTTGCATGAATTCCGAGGAGATTCTGAGGACCTCCGCG
>JBBMJZ010413099.1:3609078-3630734 GCA_037833815.1 Zingiber zerumbet | reverse complement strand
TCTTTCAAATATTTTGTGTATTAGAGGGGATGTTTCTTGGATGATTTAAAAATTATCTGCTTGATGATTTTTTTTTTCCATGGGGCCATCAAAATGTGGGCTATTATTTTTTAAAAATTTAATTAATATTTTTGGATCTTTTGGGACCTAAAAAAGTTAATTAATTAATTAAAATTAAACGTGGGGAAAAAAACACATATGGGAATATGTCATTCACAATGGATAAATAACTTATTTATCATCTATGAAATATTTGATTATTTAATTTTGAATTTGTGAAATATTTAAACTAGTAGGTTATAGTTTTTTTAAAAATGTGTACGTTTGATATTGTATGGTTATGTTTAAATAAAATATTAATATTAAAATAATTATTTATGGATAAATGATAGATGAAATATATTTAAAATATATATTAATTTTATTTAAATGTAAAATTAGATGTAAGTTAATAAAATAGTCGTGAGACCTATAAATATTTTGTTTGTGAGATATTTGATTGTGAAGTTAGAAATATTTGAGAGTAGGGATGACAATTTTACCTGAACCTAGGATCCGATATCTGACCCGAATAGAGGAGGGCATGGAGAGACTATCAATATTAGATATCTAACACGAATATCTGATTAAATAATATATACATATATTAAAGAATATTTTCTTCTTCCAACATTAATTTACTATTTTTGTTGATATTAGAAGGAGACTATATAGATGTTTAATCTATTTTTTTTAAATTATATAGGATGTTAATTTTAATATATTTTTGTTTAATAATAATAGTTGGATAGAAAGAAGAAAAATTATAACTATAAAAGATATTCAATCTTTAATGGGTACGAATATACCCATTGGATATTCTATACTCGATGAGTATAGGGACATGCGATATATATTTTTATTTAATAATAATAGTTAGATAGAAAGAAGAAAAATTATAACTATAAAAAATATTCAATCTTTTAATGGGTATGAATATATCCATTGGATATTCTATACTCGATGGGTACAGGGATAGGTGATATATAATAAGATCTGACTCTAAATCATTGTTATTCCTATTTGAGATTAAGATATTTGATAAATGAAACCTATAAATATTTAATTATTGAGATTTTTTACCATAAAATTTGAAATATTTAAATAATAGAATATTAAAAAAAGATGGAAAAGTGGGATCACATATCGTCGGGAGAAAGAGAAATGGATTAATTTGCAAATATCTTTGCTTTTATCAGAAGTTAAATGGACATCTGATGCACTACGTTGAGGGTTTGATCATTGCATTCTGATTCTGTAATCTATGTCGATCGCTTGCATCTATCATATATTTTAGTTTTTTAGAAAACATTAAAAATTATGATAAACGTAATATATTTATACTGAGAGAATTGAAATAATAATAATAAATTGATCGTTTGCATGTATCTTTCTTAGATTTTCCAATAACCATAGTAACAAAATAAATAATTTTTATGTTTTCTTACTAACTTAATTTTGAAGTAAAAAGTGATATATATAGTCCATTTCTAAATAGTCCAACGTAAAATAATAAATCATGAAGAATATTTACACTAACACAATTAACAACCTTTATATGGAAAAAGATCAAACACTCTAACTCTAACTTTTAACTTTTCTTTCCCTTTCTCTGGTTATGACATTATATTTCACAAGCTATTTTACAGCTTAATTAAATGTATCAGCCTTCTTTACTCCAAGATATTACTCAACAAATTTAAATTTTCATAATTTACTAAAATAGTATAAAAATAAAAACAATATTTTAACTAATTAATAGTATTATTATGATTGTTTAGTAATTAAATATATTACGATAAAAACGTCATACAAGTATATTAAATTCATTATTCTAATAAATATATTCTTTGTATTTTTATGAAAATATAAATTTTCACATTAACAATTCATTTTTATCACAAAAATATTCATATTTTAAAAATAATAAAATCTTATAATTAGGGTCATAAATGAATCAAACCTTTTGCGAACAAATTTCATTTTTGGTTTGGTAAAGGCTTATTTATGTTCGATCAATACACACAAAATTAATTAAATAAATAAGTTTGAATAACTCGTTAAACTAGACAAACAAATTTGAACACATACATGTTTAGTTCGTTAATATTCGTGAACAATTTTTTAATTGACACAAAGTTTAGAAGTTGCATCTATTGAGAACTCCGAAAGACACATTTAAGATGGTACAAACATATACTTAAATGACCAATAAATGCTCTAGTTAAACGATGTAAAACTATGACAAACATATACATCAAACGAGAAAGAGGAAGACAAAAAAAACTTGGTTAGCAATAATAACATAATATAAAATTTATTTAAGTATAAATGATGATATAGCATAAGATAGAGCCTAATGGTGTAAAGGTAGGGGTGTAAACGAGCCAAGCCGCTCATAAGCTATTCGAGGCGAGGCTCGAAAAAAAGTTCATTCGAGTTCGTTCGATTAAATTAACGAGCTGAGCTTGAGCTTGATTTCGAGCTTGAAAACATTATCGAGCTAAACTCGAGTTTAACAGTATTTGGTTCGTGAGCTCGTAAATATGTTCATTTAGAGGCTCACAAATATATTCATTAAGAGGCTCGTGAGCATGTTCGTTAAGAACCTCATTTATCTTATTATATATATATTTCACATAAATAATAAACATAATAATATATTATTAATTATTATAACTAATTATCTTAAACGAGCTCGAACTATGCTCATTTAATTTTTAAACGAGTTTTTTCGAGCCGAACTCGAGATATTTAATTTTTTTTTACGAGCCAAACTCGAGCTTAAGAACTAAAGGTCGAATTGAACTCGAGTTGAGCTCGACTCGTTTACAACCCTATGTAAAAGGATCTATATATCCAACCCCACTAGTGGAATAAGATTTGATTATTATTGTTACCAAGTTTCCACCTTGCGTCGACTAATCCTAGGGTGACTAACCTAACCGCACGGAAGTTTTCCACCAGCCACCATAGTAAATCGAAAAGTACTCACAATGGGTGGCCTATTAGCCCAGTATTCTTAGGTCAACCGTCCATTAAGGGAAATTTATCTATTAATTTTCTAAAATTAGGATTCGACTCTAATGATTAAATGTAAAAGTTTTAAACAATCAAATAAATTTAAATTGATAGCTCAATAATATCTAAACTGTTGGTGCAATTGACATTCAGGGTTTTGATGTTTGTTTGACAATATATTTAATAGAGTTTGGTTAAGGTTGACCTAGTCAAGAAGTCTAATCGGGTCAATACTGACAGGATGACTAGTAAGGGAAGTCTTAATTAGGGTGAAAAGTCTACCGAGTGACTAATCCTAACTAAGATTATGCAAGGGAAAGTCCTAATTGGAGGTTAAGCAAGGGTGAAACATCTACCGAGCGACTAGTCCTAATTAGAGGTTATGCAAGAGAAAATCTTAACTGGAAGTTAGACGGGTGAGAAGTCCTAACAGAAGGTTAGGCAAGGGAAAGTCCTAACTGGAGATTAAGTAGGTGAGAAGTCTACCAAGTAACTATCTTAACTAGAAGTTAAGCAAGGAAAAGTTCTAACTGAAGGTTAAGCAGACGAGAAGTCTTAAAGGAGTGAACTCCAAGTAAAGGGAAAACCTTAGAGGAGTGAGCCCTAAGTAGTAAAAAGTCTTGGAGGAGTGAACTCCAAGCAAGTGTGACAGAAAGATTTTCGGTTAACCCCGCACGGTCGACCAGATCAGCAAATTGTGAATGATACTAACATTGCTTTACTTTACTATTTTATATCAATTGTGCTAATTTAGTATGGTAGAAAAGTCTTAGTCGATCAGGTTGATTAGACACTAAGCAAGTCCAGAGAAAATCCAAACATGTCTGGAAAACTAGATGTTTGGTGGGTAAGTTGAGGTAAACTTCTGGAGTGGAGTGATGAAGTCGTGTCCCAGTCGAGATAAATCTTAGGCGATGATCTGACTAGAGAAACTAAGTCAAGATCAAGACATTTCTATCTGTCTTATTCATACATCTCTCAATATCGCTAACTTTGTTTTGCAGGATCATTATCATTTGTATACTTGTTGTGCTATCTTAGTTTTGCAGAAAGAAAGTCAATTGACCGATTGGCTCAGTCGACTGAGCTAGAGGATTCGTCGACTGATCCAAGTGGATAAGAACAGTAAAGGTTTGAGATCTGGCAAAGAAGGCAACAGGGATTCTATCGACTAATCAATGGGATCAGTCGGCTGATCCATATTTGGTAAGCAATTACAGATTTGATTAGATCGAGAGAGAATGGAAACCCTGAGGTTTCTTCGGCAGATAAATATGATCAGTCAATTGAACAACAAGATTTTCATAATCGATGGGATTAGAGCAAACAAGGAAGGGTGAAGAGATCAATTGATAGTTAAGCCAACAAAAAGGATTAGTCAACGAAACGGATTTTCAGTCGACTGAAGATTCCTATAAAAGAAATCTCGAGGTTCGAGCCGATGATCAATTATCTCAGTGTTTCATCTCGTCTTTGCTGCTACTGATACATGCAAGTTTCAACTACTACGATACCAGAGGCTTCCGACAACCTACGCTTCATCTTCTACCTTATGTTGTCAATATATTTTATTATTGTACTTGCATTACTCTTAAATGTGATAGTAGATTGTTACTATGCACCTCATTCAGTTTGCTTTTCTCTAAAAGAGTTTAGAGAAAAGAACTATAGTGATTGTCCATCGGAAGCGATCAAGGATCGCGGGATTTAAAGTAATAGTCGTTGGACCACAAATCAAGTAAAACCAATTGTGTATTTATTTTTATTTTTGTTTTTATTCCTATGCTACTATAGTTTGATTCGGTTTACGAAAATAAAAAGAACAAATTTTAAACAAACGAGATTCACCCCTCTCCTTCTCTCCCGACTTCTTCAATTATGCATAAATAAACTAAGTTTAAGCTCATAAAAAAATCAAGTTAAGATTTAATAATTATTTTAATGGCTTAATTTATTTTAAATTTGGTTGCTTAATTTATTTTAAATTTAGTTATTATCTTATTAAATATACTTCAACATCCTAAAATTTAATTCAACCTGACTCGTTATATTATTTCAAACTTATGTTACATTATGTCAAACTTATAATATGTAATATTATTTTTGAAATGGATGGGAATATATAAAATTATTTTTTAAAAATAATTATATTTATTTTCTAGAATTATAAATTGAATAAGGAAAGATTCAATGAAGATTTTCAAATTCTTAGGCCTGGATTTAAAATAAAAAACAAAAAATTTAATTTCCAGTTTCCATCATTTCATGCACTTCATCTGTGTAAGAGTCCAAAAATTGAATGGAATTTAATGTTTGATTTTTAGTCAAATCTGACGGGGAAAGCACTAAGCAGGAGAACGTGGCCACGTTTATTGCAAGAGAATATTTCAAAATGAAGCGGTACGAAATTTTGACTTTGGCTCTTCCAAAATTTCCATTTTCAAATTTTACTTGTTTTAAAAAAATTATAAAGGTAAAATTAGAAGAACTTTTATAATTGTCTCTTGTGCCCACAAATGGAGGGATTTTTTTCATATATGTAAAAGTTATGAAAATATAAAAAATAGAATATATATTTTCTTGATCAAGGTCAATTCAAGTTTTTTTTTTCCTCTATTCATTTATGAATATATCTAACTAGCTTTCCATATCTACATTCTAATAAAAGGATTTAAAATTTGAATCTTAACTAAGATATATTATAGGATATTTTTCCTTTAATGAGAAATAGGTCTAAGGATATTGGATAGATCTCCATCAACATTTATTGATTTATCCTTATAGTTGATAAGAGATTTTTATCCAACCAAATCAATCACTTTCAAAATTAAATACCTAAATTAAAAATAAAACTAATATACCTAATTAAAATATTATGGTTGGGAATGAGCAACATTTAGTTGGTGTTTGATTGAGAAAACTGTCGAATTGAGGGGACGAACTAGTAAACCATTTTTGCACTTGATTTAAAAAATTGAAATAAAATAAAATACTCTAATTAAAAAATATATCTGGTTTGGCTAGAAACAAAACTATTTTTTAGTTTATTCAATTTAAAATCGTTAAGTGAAAATAATAATAATAAATTAATTTGTGAACAGCAACCTTTTGATATTAACAATAAATAATATCATAATTTAATTTGTAAATAGCAACATATTGAGATTAACAATAAATAATACTAGAGCCCCAACATATTAATTTATCTATAAATACACGTACATACTTATATAAATACTAAAAAGCTTGATAATTTAACATTTTAATATAAATTTAAATCAAAGGTTTAAAATAACAAACGATGAAATGACAAAATTACAACGAAATGACAATTACACCTTTGCTTTGTTGTTCCCATGACATGTATGCTGGAGTTTTCCTCTGTGGAATAGTATTAATTAATAATTTGTTTTGTCTTTAAAATCTATTATCATGGAAGGAAAACCTCGGCGGAACGGTAAAATTATTATTTCGTAACTAAAAGGTCATAGGTTCGAATCCTGAAAACAGTCTCTTGTAAAAAAAAACAAGATAAGATTACGTACAATGGATCCTTCCCCAGGACCCCACATGACGGAAACTTCGTGCACCAGACCACTTTTTAAAATCTATTACCATATGCTTCCAATAAAACCAGAACGAACAACTAAGCATGACTCACATTGTAGAAGAGTTGGCAAATTACACACAGTCACGATGACTGAAAAATACAGAAGCTAAAATGCATGCGATACATTAACTCCAAAATAAGTATTTACCACATCGACTTAAACGAATTGTGGAAAACTTACTTTCTCGATATTTTTTAATGTCCCAAATAGAATAAGGTTTCCAGAAAACAGTTGATGATCGGCTAATGTCAGGCTGCTGTTGGGAGTATATATCTACAGAAGCGTATATTCCGTTATTGGCTTCAGCTGCCACACAAATGGCAGCATTTTGTGCTGGCAATAAAACTTACACGATAAAGAAGCAACGCCACTTGATCGGCACCTCAAATCTTCAAATGATGCCATTGAGGCATCAGATGTAAATTGCACGACCGTGACAAACCACTGGCAAAATTAGCTTTGTAATCGCAGGGAACACCGATAAACCGTTCGAAGCCGCAGCAGACCATCATGAGAAAATGACTGATGTTGGTTGCTTATAACTGGAACCGCTGGTCTTAATGGAAGATGCAACAACAGGTCTATCCTTCAGGGTAGCAATGGGGGCGACTGCATCAGGAGAGTTTGATTGGCTGTTGTCACTATGACCAGGTCTCATCCAAATCTTGATATGTGCCTCCCTCGAAATTGTCACGATAGATTCATTAGTGAATATCACACCAGAAAGGGGATCAACATGCACCCTGTGGGCAACTAGAGGTGAAATTTTAGGCACATCTTGCATGCTTGGAGCAGGTTGGAGTGAGCCTGCAGGGATAACACTATCCCAGTGAACAGAATGACTTCTGCTGGCAAAGGTAGGTGAACCACCAGGAGGGCCACGCAGTGGCAAGGCAATTTCATCCATAGCCAAGTCCCACAGAAGTAGTTGGGTGTCCTGCAAAATTGTATATATAAAACAGATCTTTAGCCCTAAGACACCTCCAAAACCACTAAAACAAACATCCAAATAGCTCAAGCACACAAAATAAGGCTGCAACTTTGAATTAATTTGTTTAGTTGCTATTCCGAATCCATACTTACCTGACCAACAGAGCCAAAACGATACACAACATTTTCGCCATTTCCTTCTGAATTTGGTGCGGACCAATACGCATCAAAAGCAACTCCACTAACCTGGTAATCATCATCTATTATAATTCAGATAATAATAGGGTATCTAATTTTATCAGACTTACCCATGAATTATGGCCCTCACCCCAGGCTACTATCTTTCTATCCTCGGTACTCCATACTTGCACCAGATCATCTTCTCCACCAGTCAAAATATATTTACCATCCAAACTAAAATAGTAAATAGCAGTCAATCTCATATTTTCTTCATAATGGAACAACTTCCAGGATGAGGGAGATGCAACATATAAAGTAAGAACACTACAGAAAGCTTAAACAATCTCAAAGAGTAACAGAACAAATCACAGCTCAATCTACTGAGGTGACAGGCTAGATAGTTGGCACAAGACCATCAAACAAAATGACTAAGAAATAAATAGTGCTGCAGATGGAGAAAATAGGCAGGGAGATCAGAGGTTTAGATATATAAGCTACATAAGTAGTTTGATTAACACATTTGTTAAAATCACTGGTTTTAATGGGAGAGGAAGTCATATGAAATTTGCATGGCACCTAATTGCACTATGTATATGGCTAAAAAGATTGCAGAGAAATTTGACAAAATATTTAATCAATTGCATTGACACATCGTAGATACCTCCAAGCACAACATAACAAGGCACCATAATAGCTCTTCCCACCAAATTTTAGTTGCTCTTTTGCAAAATCAAAAACCCTTAAATAACCTGCAAAATTACAATGTTTTAGGTTAATCTCGAAGTGTTAAAGATGAAATTTAGAATAAACACTTTAAAGGAATTTAGAAAGGATAATTAAATGCATACCATCTCTACTAACAGTAGCTAAACATGTTCCATCAGAGGAAAAAGACAAATTATTAATTGAACTCTGACAAATTCGCCATCTAGCAACAGGATTGCTCTGCAAGAAGAATAACTGATGTTAGCATTGCATTTGAAGGACAAATGATTGCCAAAAACATCATTGGCAATTCTTGGTTATCGAGGAATACCAATCAAAACATGCTGAATAAAACCTTCAAACTGTAAAAAGAAAATCATGTTGCAAAAAGCATTACAGTTTGAGCACTGTATCAGACCATATTACTGAAGTCACGAATGAGTATCCAACATGTGTATATATTTGAGTGTATGGCAAGGCATTACTACTTCAGTATGTGAATAGATTTGAGTCTATGCCAAGGCATTACAACTTCAGTAAGTGTATAGATATAAGTGCATGAGAAACAATGTTTCTAGAAGCTTTTACATGTCATCAACAAAGGTATCAGGTGTCAACCCAAAGTATATGTCTCAAAGTATCAGCATCCAACATAGGTACAAAGTGGGTATACAAAGACATAAGGTATCAGTGCTGAAGTAAAAAGTTAAATGCATGGCCTACGATTAATAGGTTTAATCCCACATTAGTTATTTAGTCACTAGTTATTGTATCATAACCTGCAAAGGGTGCATAAAATTCAATGGGAAAAAAAAATAAAAAAGCACCCTTTATTTGCAAAATCATCATAAGGGTACCCCATCACCTATAGTTATGTTCATTATGCACCTCCTCATTCAAATTTATTGAAAATGAATTATTTCATTTGTTTCATTAAATTGTTCACCTTTTACAATTAAAGGAAAACTCTCCCAATTTCAACAAAAATGTATGTAAATGTTCATTTTCAAATGATTATTCACAGGTGGATTAGGAAAATTTTTGCTTCAAATTACCAAACATACACCATTTCATTAAAATTATATTATTTTATTAGTTTGAGAATTTCAAATGTAGATTGAAATATAATCTTGCATAATTAAAATGTGAATATTCTCATGTCTGAAGTTACAAAGAAATTCAAATTGCTTTTTGCTTCAAATTAGTGAATGTGAATAGTTTCATTAAAGCATATGGGGGCATATAAGTTGAATAGGATGCCACTTTGACTAATCAAATAGGGGCACCCATTTGATGATATTGAAAATAACGAGCCCTCTTTTGATTTTTTTTCTCTCCAATTTATTCACTCAACTTGGTATGGAAATGGACTTTCTCTTTTTTAAAGTATGTTTTCCTAATTCCTTTATGAGACTGCAAATTTATGTGATGACATAATCTCCCTTCCATACCCGTTCTTGTCTTCATATCTAAGGACATAAATTTAACTTGCCTCAATGGGACCCATATCAACTCATCCAATTGAAGTTGCCTTGACTGCCCCACTATATAGATGAACAGGTTTGGGGAAATGTTATTATACGCTGCACAAATTTGCCTTGCTCCACATAAAATCTAATAGAAGGATATATTTCTAATTATTTATTTTTTATATTTTGCATATTTTATGTTGGCGTGCTCTCTCTCTTGTTCCCATATATGCCTAACCAACCTGAGAATAGATGAAAGAGTGTGAAGTTAAATCGCTATCTCGCCACACCTTCTTGTCATTACTATTCACATCTTGGTCAGCAACCTCCTCAAAGGATACTGGTGTCCACCTTAGGAATTTTTTTGTGATACAACTGTTGCAAGCCAATTGAGATTGAAGCATCCCTGACAAAGTCAAAAACTACACCTCATCATTTTGCTCTCCTACCACCATAAGTCACCTCATTTTCTTCCACTTTGAGACAACTCAATGTGCTTTTCAATGTTGGATTTCACAATCTACAAATCCACCAACCTCTTTGAGATCCCTCACCTCACCAACCTTGATCTTGTTCACAACCTTAATTGTGATACCTGAAGGCTTCAACAATGCCTTCGCCAAACTATAGCATCAATGTAAATATCTGATCATTGATGGCAAGCCAAAGACCATCCAAGAGGTATGGCTTTGTCCTCTTCCATCAAAGCAATTTTGTTCATAGTGCCTTCCAGTGGCCTTAATAGCGTATATAGACAATTACAAGACCTCCTCCTACTCTCTCTATCAATTCTGTTATGTGTTTCCTCCAAATGAGGTGTGTAACCAAAGGATGATGGCTGCCCACCGTGAGCATTTTCCGATTTACCCTGGTGGCCGGTGGAAAAATGCCATGGGGTCGGGCTAGTCAACCCAGGGCTAGCTGGGTTTATCATTTTTATCAATTCTGTTAAGTGTGTTAGAGTTGTTATGCTATTACTGTAGTGGGTTTAGTTCACATTGCTATTGTAGGGTTAGGATTATGACTTGAGTTTATATATGCATGTGCTATATGTCTCTTGAAAGAATATAATATTCAATTTTCTCAAATTTTACACGGTAACAGATCCTCCTTATTAGGGTTAGATTTAATAAGAGTGATCACCTAGGTCTTACCACTGACATCACTGTCAACCATCTGTTACACTCTTTCTTGTGTGTGGTCTCTCTCTCACCCATGACTCAGCTCATTCCCAGTCCTGACTCACATAAGATGAATCAGAATCTCCATGTGTGTATGCACTATTCTGCCTCCTGCGAGCACACTACCTCTGTCTCTTTTGACACGAGCAACCAAGGTGGTTTTCTACTGTTTTGAGATTGCTGTCGTTGCTCTATCACTATGGGTAGCAACTTCTGAAGGCACTGGCACTCATGGCCTTCGTAGACCACTAGAACATCACCAACAACCAATCATCTAATGTCACCTCTCAGCCAATGTTGAGCGCACACAAATTGCTTCCTGAGTCAGGAGCATACCAACTCTACATAGTGCAACAGCTCAATAACCCAGATTTGCATCATCCCTTCTTCTATTAAGGAAATCATCTTCTTCTCCAAATACGCAAATTGCGATCCTTCCTCTATAACTCTATTACAGAAATCATCATCTTTTCCTCTCCTTGTCCCTCCAGATCTTTTTGGGGTTTCCTATTTATTTTCCTCCTCTTCCTGTCTATTATGTCCGCATGCTCTTTTCACCTTAAGTAATTCCTGGAATATCTCTATACAGACTCCCTCTGTTGTTTTGTTGGCTGATCAGAGGTCAAGAAATTGAAGCTTGCAAACTCAGTCAAAATTCAATATTGCTTTGTCTTAATCATTGTCACATCTTAATTGTATTGTCTTGTGAGAACTAATGTAGTTTATATAAAAATTTGGTACAATGATGTCTATGCTCTAGCTTAAGGAGAAGAGTTAATGGTGTTAGAGTTGCTAGGTACTCAACAAATCCACACACAAATTGCCCTGTCACATATTGCCTCTATCAATTGCACCACTTCCTCATCCTCATATTCTTTAACGACCATGACAACTTGAACTATAAACACCACTTCCCTTCACAGCTCTTGCATTTGTGCCACAACTCTCATAAACCACAAAGCCTCCTAAGTTCCTCTTTGTTCTTCATAGGAACTTGGACTAGACGAGTAATCAAGCTACTAAAACAGAGTCAAGACTAAGCCCTAAACTAAGCCCTAGACTAAGTGGAAGCCAATATAGGCCCAAGTCAAGACTTTGTTCAGGTGTAGTTGTAAAAACAGAAAAGCAGCATGTGATAAAAAAGAGAAGGTGCAAAACCCATATAAAAAGGAGGGAAGGAACCCCAGTTCATTATTCAGTTCAAACCAAAAATACAAACCGAATTGAATTAAAATTGGATTGGATTCCATCTTTAGACGAATTCAGTTGGTTTGTTTCTGTCTGAATTGACCAACATATAAAACAGTTCAATTCGATTGTGGTTGTAAACTAAACCAAATAAAAAAACTGATTTTCTAAAAATAATAAAATTTACATTTGTTTTCCATATTCATTGCGAATAATTCATTGTTTATAAAGTTTGCAAATAATTTAATATTTATAAAGTTTAGATAAAAAATCTAAAATATGATAATTTAATTCTATTATATTTTATAAGATAAATTTACTTAATATTTAATAATAAGAATAATATATTATAATGTTTAAATGCAAATTCAGTTCAACTAGAATCAAACAAAAAACCAGAATATCAGTTGGTCTTAAGGTCTTAATTCAATTTACACGCTTATTTGGTTTGGTCTGTTTGCTAGACAATTCATATGTAAAAAATAATAATTTGATCTAACTTCCTTCAACTTGGTTTGGGTTGGACCGATTGGACACCCATAAGGAAAACGTAGTTGCATTTAAAAAGAACAATTGTTCTAGAGCATGCATTCTTCACCATTTGCATCTCAAGTCATTCTCTCTCCTCCTCTCCATCTCTAGTTGGCTTATTAGGTTCTTTATTTCAACAACAAATTTCACCTGTAATGGCTTAATATGTATTGTGGAAACATTTAAGATAGACTAAATGGAGAATTCTAGAAAAGAGATGTGTTAGCATAAGCGTATATTAACCTAATTAAGGATATGTATGAGGATATAATAATAAAAGTAAAGACTTAAGGCAAATTAGCCAAAGTGTTTCCCATAAGGATAAGGATAGTTACAACAAGGATCAGCTCAAATCATTGACGAACTCACTTGATACATTTAACATACGGTACCATGGTGCATGTTATTTGCAGATTATATTGTTCTAATAAATGAGACATGTGAAGGAGTAAGTGCTAAACTCGAATCTTTGCGAGAAATGCTACAAGTGAAAGGTTTTAGATTTAGTAGAGTAAAGACAGAATATATGGAATTTATATGGAATTTAAGTTTAGCAATATTAGACGTAATGAGACAATTGTCAAGATAGGAGATCTCGAGTTGGAGTTTTAAGTATTTAAGATCATTTTTACAAAAGAATGAATGAATTTAGAGAGGTCTTACATAAAATACAAGCGGGATGGTTAAAATAAAGGAGAATTTTTTTAATAGTAAAGTACCTCTAAGACTTAAAAATAAAGTTTTACAAAACGATTGTTAGACTTGCTATGTTATATAGATGTTGGGTTATGACTTGATCATATGAATAGAAAATGAGAGTTGCAGAGATGTGATTGTTAAGGTGGATGTGCGGACATACAAGGATAGATAGGATAAGAATAAAAATATTAGAGAGAAAATCAGAGTTATACCTATTGACGGAAAACTCTGAAAAATACATTTAAGATGGTATAGACATGGACTTAGACACTAATAAATGCTCCAGGCGATGTGAAACTATGACAAATGTGCACATCAAACAAAGAGGAAGACAAAAAAAAGTTTTGATTAGAAACAATAAAACAAGATAAAATTTATTTAAATATAAATGATAATATAGTAGGAGATAGAGTCTAATAGCACAGAAAGATCCATATAGTCAACCTCATCAGGTGGAATAAAGTTTGGTTATTGTTGTATTAGTTATTGTTTGCACTTTCTTTTCTAACAACTCCTCTTAGAGTCAATGTCACATTTTACTATCTCACTTTGTCTCTCCTGATATCTCATATTTTCCCCTCTAAAAATAGATGTTAGAGCACTAATTTGACTTTTGTCTCCAACATATTTATCACACAATGTTAATTTTATCTTCCAAATCATTAGAATTCACTCAAAAGTCAAAATTACTCTCTAACATCGCACTTCTCTTGGATTAATAAAAGTTTTGCTTGGTCTCCCTTCTAATATTAATTCCTTGTCACAAGAATAGATATTGGAACCCTAGTCCATCTTTTTTATCTTTGTAAACTTTACTTTCACATTTTTTGCTACTTCATCTTCATGAGTTTCAATGTCTTGATGTACCTTCAAATTTGAGGGAAGGAAGACAGTTTTACTTATTTGCAGTTCATATCAAATTGTACCTTTGTAAATCCTAGTCATCAAATCCTCAAAGATCAATATTGATTATCAAATCTTCAAAGTCTCTCAATTGCTTGAGAAGAATTACATGTTCATAATTGTCATTGAGTGCTTATCAATTTTATTCTTTGATTTATTGAGTATTTCTAGTTCATATAATAGGCTAGACATCTAGTGTTTATGATATACATAAAATTTGGAACGTCAAAGAATGTATAAAAAAATAAATAAGCAAAGACAAGTAGAACAAACATTTGTTCATCAACTTTAAATCATTTTTCTAACCTTAAACTAACAAATAAACATGTCCGATGTGAAATAAGCATTTTACAAAAACAACTAAACATCTTGACTTACAGTGGATTGTTACTCTAATCACATAACTGTTTAGCTCTAAGTTGTTTTATAGTTAACAGCTGAAAAGACAAAACCCACAACAAACTTTATTACATAGATGTTAGTCTGGGATAAGAGTGCAGTAAGCTACTTTAATATCCCACTTGAATATCATTTTTTATTTACATAAGATCAAGGTTTAAATATTATTGGATATTGAAGTTTTGACCTTTGGTAGGAACAATACAATTTCACTACTATATCGTACCAATACTCGGCGCACAATTATAGAGTAAGATGCCATTAATGGTGTCAATTGAATCTCATTTTCTAATTTATATTTAAAAAAAATATTGTTCTATATTAAAGTTCTGATCTTTGGTTGGAATGATATGGATTCATTACTTTGTCATTCCGACAAAACACTTTAAAACATGTTGAGATGAATTCAAAAGAATTTCAATCATTTAATATCAAAATGAGTATCTTGCATGAGATAGATACATTGGCTTCCATATTTCAAAAATATAAACTAATTTTATATTCAACTTTGAATATTGTAATCGAATTAAATCTATAAATAGAAAATTATATTTTCCATTTCATGATGAATTAATTTTTTGTATACATTTTAAATTCAGATTCAAAATTATTCCAACAAAATATTTGAGAGTTCAATTCTTTAAGTTTTGTAAAAATTAAAGAAAACTTCAAATCAAACTATGTCATCCTATCATAAAAAATTAAAAGAGTATTTTGTATGAAAACTATTGCTAATGTATAAATAAAATAAATTAATAATATAAATTAATTTTCAGAGACTGATAGTTAATTTTAAATTCTATTATTATGTAAATATTAACAAACTGCAATTGTAATCGAAATTTTAAAAACTAATAATTTACATAAATTAATTTTAGTAAATCTATGATTAATTTCTAATTTAATAGTTACACAAATATTAACAAATTGTAAATATAAATTAACAATTTAAATAAAAAATTAGGATTAATAAAAGAATCTAGCACAACATTATTACAATCACATCTGAAAAAACTACATAATTAGCCACTTAGTTTCCAAGAAAGGATCTTGACAAAGCATGCACTTAGAAAAGTTCATAACCATGTAGACACCTAAATAATTTCCAAAGAAATCCATGCAATGTCATTCAATGGAATATGAGCACTGCATATCCAACAACTTATTTGGTTTTTCTTATAGAATAAATAAGAATGCAATTGTAATAAGAAGGCAGAAAACCTAAAGATAAAATCACAGGTATTATGGTGAAACACATGGCATCAAGAGAATGTTAATCACAAGATAACCATTACTTTGTCATATAATGACCAAAGTATAATAAATGGTGAGAGACTATTCGACGCCTAACACATGAATGTGCTAACTAACACATGTAATACAGCTGCATTGTTGAATGAGATTTTGATCACAACAGTAAAGCAGAAAATGTAATGGCAAATAAATATGCTGAAAACAAAACCATGATGCATATAAATGAAATACAAAGAAAGTACACCGCCTAAAAATTGTAGAAAAAAATTACCTTACTTGACCGTGCATGTGAAACTATAAATTGAGTTTGATCTTTAATGACAGGAAAAGAACAATCAACAGTCCCATCTTTGCACTAAAGAGAAAAAGTACCAATTTCAGTAACAACTAGAACTTAAGTGGAAAAAAGAATTTGATAAAATTCAGAGTACTATCAAAGAATATGTGAAAGACTAACTTTTTCATATACATATACATTTCCATCAGCATAACCGACAACAAATGTGCCATCACCTTCTGGGACCCATGCAATACAAGTGCATCTACTGCAAAATCAGTGGATGTTCATTAATAGATAATGTGCGGCTGTTAATTAGAAACAACCAAAAGACCTCAATATTGCATATATAATATGCACACACATGCACATAAGGTGAGTGTGGATAGTATGGTTTCTTTTACAATTTTAGATAAATGTCAATCAACGCAAAAGAAACTCTTCAAAAAAAAAATCCCAAGATTAACCTACTTAAAATTCTTGTTATCAATTTTAGTCACTTGTGTAATTTATTGTCGATTGAATGTGGATAGAAGCATCAGTATGCAGATCTTTAGAGTTAAAAAACAACTGGAAAGAAACACAGACATAACTAAGTCAAAGTTAAAAATGTATATATACTATTAATCAGGTTTGCACAATCAACATGGAAGATTGCAAAATTTTCCTTTTTCTAAAGTCCAACTTATCAAACCAGGTTTTCCTAAATAAAAGTTTGAGTTAACAGAGATGAAGACTACAATATGGTTACTAAGAATCGTTATGCAAACATTATGGTGAATCATCCTTCTTGTCCATCTAAGTATAATAGAACCCCTCCAACATCTAGTTCCAGAAGACATTGACTGAAAATATCCCAACATAAAAGGCCTTTTTGTCAGGGAATTGATCAATGGATAAAGTTCTGCTATTGAAATGTCAGGCCGCCATATATCAAACTACTTTTAGAATATCCAAAAAGCAACAGACAAAGCAAAATAATAATAATAATAATTAAGCATGCATTTGGCTAGCAAATCACAGAATTTCCTATATGGTGTGTATTTATTGGAAGCCCTTTTGTAGCATCAACTGATACCAGCATGCAACCAGCTAAAGCAATAGGAGATAAATAATCAAAACCCTAAAACACAACTTCTCATAAAACAAATGCAAATCAATTGTTATTTGCACATGAGTACCCATGTATGAGTCTGACTATCGTGCCAAGTCTTAGTCACAGTGATACAATGATTATTTTGCGTGACTCAGAGACTTTGCTCATATTCCATGGCTTCTTGATTTGTCTAGTGAACCACTCTCTTAAATCCATTTTAAGAGGTTCATAAGAGGCGATAGAGCATGCCTCTTACTATTCCAACCTTTAGAATGATTGTAATGATGATCTACTCTTAAATGGAAATGAAATGCTAAGTTTAAGGAGAGTAGATTACTTGTTGATTGAAGTTGTCGACTTGGATTGCATGCCCTTAAAGAGATTAAGCACTTGAACACTTGGTCATGAAACAACTCATAATATTTCCAAGCACCCTTGCCAAGTCAAAAACTCTCATAGTCTTTTATATATATAAGACCAATGGACACATTTTGTATGCCTATCAATTGCTTGGGCACAAGTGACACTTGAGCAAACATTGTATAGGTGTGAATTAAAAAATTGTCCGATTGATTGCTCCTCCAATCAACTAGGCTAATTTCCTATTGACTATTGCTCAAATAGAACTTTTTTGTTCACCGAACCCTTAAGTTCAGTCAATTGATTGCGTCACTCCATGATGTCACCCTAAATCCCCAAGATTACACATCACTCAAAATCTTTCATAACTTTCATGTCTCCGGCTATTTAACCTTATCAATGTTGTGTGTTCTTAAGTATACCTCGTGTAAGGTCTCTGGTCCTTCGAATGCACCAAGTCATGCGAACTTGCTCCACGTGACATCCTTCTCCCCTCACCTATGACTCCACCTCACTTTAAGTCACTATTGTACACCTCGCATCAAGCCTTCAGTACCTCAAATGCACCAAGCTCCAAAAACTTGCTCCCATGTCATCCTTGTCCCTTTGCCTTCCAAGTCCACCTCAGAGTACACCACATGCTTCGCCTCAAATCTCTTAAATGCACAAAGCTCTATGAGCTTGCTCCACATGTCATTCTTGTCCCCTCGTCTTCTCAGTGGACCTCCATGATAAACCTTCAAATCGCCGAACCCAAATCAATTTGACCGTCACGGCACCAAGCTTCGCAAGCTCTTATGTGCACTATTTCAAGTCCCTGAGCACTTAATATACACATTAGAAACTCATGTCAAAACTAAATCCCTTTGCTAAACACATCAAAATCACCCGGTCAAGTCATGGGAACATTGTTTGCTCAACACTTTTATTCAAATGCAAGGTACTCTTATTGGAAAGCACACTATTCAAATGCAAGGTGTAAGTAATTTCCCAACGTGTGTTGACAAATCCATATGCGTTCAATGGAAATATGGTTATATCTCACATTCTTACAGAGATGAGGTTGAGATATCTTGCAAAACATGAAGTCATGGAGAGTTTTGCAGGTACGGAAAGGCAGTTCATGTGTTTAAGTGACAACTAGAACTAATTAGAACACCATGGGCAACCCGAAAGGTAGGCATGCAAATCCCAGAATAAAAATGATAACAATTAAATAGTCAAAGTGTTTCCATAAGGTCAATCATAAGCATTCCAAACATGGTTCAGTGAGCAATACGTGCCTATTGCCATTGGCGCCATCCTTGTTATAATGATGAGCTGCAACAAGCTTCCTTCCTGGATCCTGTAGTTGTTGCCTCAATGACACTGAATATACTAGAACAACAAGAATATGGACAATAGGCAGATGATCAATAATCACCAATTTAACAAGTAAATTCCAACTTCAAATTGGACAGGAAACTAGTGAGCTGACCATCTCCAGAGTGCAAACCGATAAGCAAATCATGTCCATCCTTCACCTCTGAATCAAAGGCATGGCAAACTGGATTCGAGTTGCTGAAATTTATGGCCTTGATTGGATCCTGACACAGGATAAGTCATCGAATAATCAAATATCACACTACAAGTAGAGTGAAATAAATGAAGGTAAATCTAAGGAACGAGATGAGAACCTTGTCTTGCGAATTGAGATCGCTAATGAAAAGAGTGTCAGCCATGTTGAAGATAAGATAAGTGCCCTTTCCATCATAATTGGCTACCAGCTGTGAGCTACTTGATCCTACGGAGGTTCCAACAGACCCTCCAATCTTGCTGCTCCCTGAGGCCACCCGATTCGCCCCATTACCACCGACAAAGCTGAGCGCCCGGCTTCCATTTCCAGCACCAAGCAACCTAGCCGCAGCTGACCTCACACCGCTAGCGCTCGGTGTCGACGGTGCAGCCGACGCCTGGTTCGCTGGCTTCTCCTTGAGATAAGCAATAGACAACTGCAGATGGGGAAAAAAACGCTATCAGTAATTCTGATTCTCACAAACTTCCATACAGTAATAAGACGAAACCAAGCCGAGGCACCTGGGAGGCGGCCTTGCCATGGGAGTAGTGCAGAACGGCGGCCGGGTGGGTCTTCTCGTACTGCAATTTGTATCTTCCCTCCGGGGTCTTGAAGTAGGTCTTGAGGCTGGGTGACTGAGGATTGACGGCGGGAGACGAAGAGGACATGGTCAACGGATTAGGTTCCTCGATCACTCCAATGGCGGCGTAACAATCATTCCTCCGCTTCGAAGGCTATCGAGAAACCGGGAATCTGAGTTAGGGTTCGAAATCCGTGCAAAAAAAACAAAGGATTTCGCCTTCAACTTCTAGCGCGATCCTGCGTTCTTCCTCTTCGATCTTCGCCGCGAGCCAACGAGAGGAATTGCGGTGAAGGGGGGAGTCCAAAGAAGAAAAACAGGGTGGGTGATTATTAAAAGGGAAGGAGAATTGGGCCATTACGAGATGAGATCGCTAGGTAAATTGATCATGACCGTCCAAACGGGGAAATGATGGGTGATTTGATAGAATGGACGGTGAATAGTCCAGAAGGCTAGTCCTTGAGAAAAAGGGGTGATATAGTCAGGGCGGGTAGTCAATGCACACTAAATAAATACCCGATTAATAGACATTAAGCAATATTGCGTCTACTTATCAGTTAAGGGAAAAGAAAATAACAGACTGTCTCTGTAATTTAAAAGAAAATATTTTATTGGATGTTTAACTCCTTCATAAAAAAAAATAAATGTCTCTGTAATTTACCCATATGTAACTTACTATTATAATTATTTTAAAGTGATTTAATTAATTTAAAATAATTTTGATGTAGTTTAAATATTTTTTTTATTAATTTGATAAAGAGTATTTTAATATAATAATATTTAAAATTTATGATTTAAAAATTTTAAAATTTAGAATTTAACCTATCTGTAACACAGTTTATTAATGTCAAATTTAAATTCACAAAATTATAATCTAACCATGTTTTGTAAATAAAGTGGGCCAAACTGTTGTTATATCTAGCATTTCTATTAATAAATAGTAGAGTCTTTTTTTTATATTTTTCTTATAATTAATAATAATTCACTTATATTACTTTTAACTTTAAATTAATTTGAAAATGAAAGAGTATTCTACTTGTCTTTTTTTTTAAAATAAAAATTAAAAAACTAACAATTCACTTATATTATTTGTTAATGAGCATCGTATATCCAATTTATCCTGATTAATTTTGAGATGACAAGTGTGATACTACACAAATTTCTTACCGATATTAAAATAAATTAGAAAACACTCACAATAAATGATTAATCATATAGCGTACTTAGATTTGTCTATTAAAAAAAGTTATTTATTAGATGACTGAAAAAAATAACCAATGTTCTAGTCCATTTCTTTTTTACGAGGAAATTTCATTTTATTCCTCGAGATTTATTATTTTACAAAATATCATTTAAAATTTTAAGATGATCAAAAATATTTATTGGGCTGGAAAGCTTTGATCAATTTACACCCAATAACCACATATTTTTAACCATATATCATCTAAGCTTTGATCAAAAATCTAGGAGGGCCGCTAATGTGGCGGTTCCATATTTTTTTTTTATCAAAAATTTAGGACATTTTGTTGATTTTAAAAATATAAAATATAATATAATAAAGTAAAGTACATAATTTTAATGGGAATTATGGCAATGGATTGGATAGGATCAGATTTCATATTCTTTATTTCCATCCTGATTTATGTATTATATTGATTTCCATCCTCATTAGTTCGTA
>JBBMJZ010413099.1:3575799-3591741 GCA_037833815.1 Zingiber zerumbet | reverse complement strand
AACAAATAAGTATAATAACCAAACTATTGCCTTTATTTATATACAAGAATATGATATACATGAGTCCATACAATCATTAAATGATTGACTCTAGGGCTCTAACTAACACCACTCTTAGTTAACATGGTCCTAGTATCCAAATTAGAAGGTAATGACGAGTTTGTATCGATTTTCACAACCTCAACAAGGTTTGCCCTATTGATTGCTATCCCCTCCCCCAGATTGACCAACTAGTAGACTCAACTTTGGGCTCTGAGCGCATATACATGTTGGATGCTTTTCAAGGATATATAAGATCACTTTGGCTATGGAAGATTAAGAAAAGATCAGTTTTATCACCTCTGACGAAACCTTCTATTATTCTTTTATACTATTTGGATTAAAGAATGCAAGAGCCACTTATCAACGACTCATGAACTGAGTCTTCAAGCACAAAATTGGCCATAATGTTGAAGTCCATGTTGACAACATCTTAATCAAGTCAACCCAAGCGGAGAACTTAATCAACGACGTGGAGGAGATATACAACACCTTGCGAAGGTATGATCTCAAGTTGACCCTGCCAAGTGTTTATTCGGTGTCAAGAACGGACATTACTAGGCTGTATAGTCACCAAGTGAGGGATAGAGGTCAATCTAGAAAAGGTTCAAGCCTTACAGAACATGACCTCCCCAAGGAACACCAAGGAAGTACAAAGATTGGTCTGGCGAATCACTGCATTATCGTGGTTTATTTCCCAATCAACCATGAAGAGTCTTCCATTCTTCAAAGTGTTGCGCAAGGCCACTCGGTTCTTATAGGATAAGAAATGTGAACAAGCTTTCATATAACTGAAGGCTATTTGACTAACCTACCTGATGTCAGAGTCTACGGTGGGAGAGCTCCTATGGCTATACTTATCAGCTTTGGAAGGGGCTCTTGACTTAGTCCTAATACGACAGGAAGTTAACACTCAACAACTTGTCTACTTCTCAAATCATTTACTAAAAGATGTCGAGGTCTAGTACACAACACTGGAAAAGCTAGATCTATCTCTGATCGGTGCTCACCAATAGAACTTTAGGTCAGATGCTGACTAATCCAAAAACTTTCAGACTCCTTATTAAGTGGACCATTGAACTTAGCAAGTATGATATCTAATATTAACCAATAACAACTATCAAGGCCCAAGCTCTAACCGACTTCTTATAGAATCATAGAAGGAGAGAGGGGGGAGAGGGGGGTGAATCTCGAGTATTTAAAACCTTTATAGTAGTGAAAATAAGGTAAAGGACACAGTTCGATTTTACCTGGATTGTAGTCCAATGACTACTACTTTAAGACCTGCGATCTTTCATCACTTCCAATGGACAAACTAATATAGTTCTTTTCTTTGAAAAACTTTAAGAGAAGAAGCAATTTCATACAAGTATAAGATGAGCAGTTACAATAATATACAAGTACAATAACGAATATACTAACAACAAAGAATGTATTTTTGGTGTAAGTTGTCGGATAGCCTCTCGATATAGTAGTAGCAGAAATTGCATGCATAGCAACAATAAAGATAAGATGAAGCAATGGGTAAGATTGTTGTTCAACTCAGACCCCTTGGGCTTCTTTTATAGGCATCGTTCAGTTAATTGAAAAACCGTTTTGTCAACTAAACCTTTCAGTCGATAGAACCTCTTATATGTTGACTGAACTCTATGCCTTTCCTTATTTGTTCTAATCCGATTTGTCTGATCCCATGATTTATGCTGTTCGATCAACCAATCATGTGTATCCATTGACGGAACCCTATGTATACCTTTTTAGTACGATTTGATCTGATCGACTGTCGTTGTTTTTTATGGATCAATCAACTGATCCCACTGATTCATTGACGAAAAAATCTACATACCATATTTGTTGAGCTTCAATCTGATCTATGCCACACTGGTAGGACCAGTCGACAAAACCTAGTTATTGGTCGACTGAACCTTTGGTTAAATAAAAACTTTGTTTATCGACAAAACAAAGTTAGCAAAGCATAATAATAATAGCATTCTTGCAAAATAGAGTAGACAATAGATGAAATAGATGTATGAGTATGATAGTTAGGACTATCTTGATTTTAACTTAGACATAACCGTTGGTTTTTCAGTTGGATCAACACTTAATGTTTATCCCAATTGAGACACAACCTCACAACTTCACTTCAGAAGATTACCTCAACTTATCTACTAAACATCTAGTCTTTTAGATCTATTTAGACTTTCTCTTATCTTCTTAGTGTCTGATCAACTAAATCAACTAAGACTTTTCTACAATATTGAGTTAGTACTATAAATATAAAGCAGTGTTAGTAGTATTCAAGATTCGCTATTCTAGTTGATCGCACGCTGTCGACTAGAAACATTTCAGTCATATTTGCTTAGAGTTCACTCCTCCAAGACTTCTCATTACCTAAAGTTCACTCCCCTAGGAATTTTCTTTACTTGGAGTTCACTCTTCCAAGACTTCACACATATCTAGAGTTCACTCCCCTAAGATTTTTTCTTTATTTGGAGTTCACTCCTCCAACACTTGTCACTAGCTAGGGTTCACTCCCATGGGGTTTTCCTTTGCTTGGAGTTCACTCCTCCAAGACTTTTTACTTACCTAGGGTTCACTCCTATAGTGTTTTTCGTTTGTTTGGAGTTTACTCCTCTAAGACTTTTCATCTTCTTAACCTCTAGTTAAGACTTTCTCTTACTTAACCTCCAGTTAAGGCTAGTCACTCGGTAGACTTCTCACACTTGCTAGTCATTTATTCAATCTTGACCTAACTAGACTCCATTAAATATATTATCAAACAAATATTAAAATCCTGGAAGTCAATAGCACCAACACTTCCTAACCGAGACATCCAACTAGGAATTGTTAAAGACCTGAAAGACCTTTATGGATGGATCGACCACTAAGAAGGGAAACATAGTCAAAGTTTTACTATTCTCACCCTTGAGAGACACCCTACAACTAGTCAGAAATCTTCATTTCAAGGCCTCAAATAATAAAGACTAGTATGAGGCCTTGCTTGCCGACCTATAAGCCGCCAAACATGTAGCAGCCACCCTAGTCCTCATTCACTCTGACTTGCAGTTAGTAGCATAACAACTCAAAGACATTTTTGAGATTCGTAATGACCGACTCCAATGTTATATTGAAGCCTTTGAGAAGACGAAGATGGATTTTCAGGAAATCATCCTCCAAAAGGTGCCCTGAGGGAAAAACCAGAAGGCGAATGAGTTGACTAAAATGTCCACTGCCTTGACAACTTGGGAGGTGGAAGTGCCCATAATACAGGATCAACTAGTCGCTTGAATTGATCACGAGACTCACTGAAGAAACCAGACTGATTGGAGAACCTCTCTCATTTCCTTCCTGAGACACATGACTCTACCCGATAACTCTAAATAGGCTAGGACTCTCAAAAGATGTGTTTGCATGATTCATTTTGGTAGGAGATGTCTTATACAAGCTTGATTTTTCTCACCCTGTTCTCAGGTGTTTAAGCTCTAAAGATGTTGATTATATCATGGGAGAGATCCATTGAGGTTGCGGTGAAAATCACACTAGGGGTTAGACTTTGGTACGAAAGGTCCTACTAGCCGATTACTTTTGACCTATGTTGCAAGCTGACATAACTTGACTAGTTGACACATGCCTCAATTGCTAGAAGCATTAGCTTCTACCTCATCAGCCCTCTAATTTGTTGAAGATCTCTATAATATCTTTCCATTTTAACTAATAGGGAATGGACATTGTGGGTCCCTTCTCAACATGACCTTATTAGAAGTTTTTCTTAGTTATGGTTGACTATTTTTCTAAGTGGTTATAAGTCGATCCTTAGCTTAAATTATAGAGAAGGTCATTCCCAAATTTCTGTAGCAAAATATAGTGTGCCAGTTCTATATCTCTCGCAAACTAGTATCAGATAATGGACGATAATTCTAAGTATGTGAGCTTAAAGGGTAGTGATGTCAGGACTTTGGTATCCATCAAACTTTTATCTCAGTCTATTATCCTCAAGCAATGGTTAAACAGAAGTAGTCATTTGAGAACTCATCTGAGAATTGAAGACCAATCTACCATATCAAAATTGGATAGATAGAAGAACTTCCCAATGTCCTCTAGGTTGATCAAACAAGCCTGTGCAACAACACTGGGATGACTCCTTTTCACTTAGTTTATGGTAGAGAAGTAGTGATTCTAGTCGAGATTGGTCTCAAATCAGCCTGGATTAGCACATATGGAGATGTTGAGGAGAACTCAGTCAAGAGACTTCTCAAATTCAACCCATTATCCCTTAATTAAAAATTAGTACATTAACCCCTTGGTTTAATTCACAACTAAACCAAGTTGATTAATGACTAATTCATGATTAAACCAAATATGGTTCAACTTTACCATAAGAGAGGTAGCTCATCCGCACTTCCATCATGATAAATATTTTCATATTTATCTTATGTATGGTCCAACCAAACATTTATATATTTATCTAAGAATTCTATTCTTTAACTTGTTTTACGTCTTTTAGAGACTCATTAGTGCGTGTGACCAAATAGGTTCCTGATTTATCTTGGTCGTCTATAGTTAACTACTAAATTATAGAACTCATGAGTGACACCTAGTAGTACATCATAATCCCCAATTAGCCAAAAAATCATAGTTGATCTTAGAATTAATTCTAAACCCTTCAGCAGTTACAGTGAGTCTTATCTTGTTCCTTTCACTCGTCTTATACCCACTTGGTTCAGAACATAGTTTATATGTCTGTCCCCACTAGACTGACTACGTCACACCTAGCCCAAGTAATATTTTCTCGTTCTATATATTCAAATTACTCGTACATGTGTACAAGAGTTTTATACTCTTAACATGTGATGATTTGGCAAAAGACTTTAAGTAATAATCCTAACGAGTGGTCATAGGATATACGTTACACGCAAGGAGTGGTGAATCCTCTATGGGCTATTCAAAAATCTTCAGGAATTTTGACTTATACTCAATCATCCCGGGTTCACAACTCATTGAGGTGCTTACTTAAGATGTCAAAATATAAGTCTCCATGACCAAGATGACTTGTATACTTCAAGTCAAAGGAAACTTGCATTCGAGTTGCAGTAAGAGCTTTACAGACATATCCATATATAGATAACCATATGAAGTCTTACAGTGAATCACTCCAATGAATTAGTTACCATAACTAGCATCCACGTTTAACTCTCGATATCCCAATGTCTCTAGCCATTGAGAAAATAGATGCTTGGCGAATCAAGGAGTATAACTCGTGTTAGGCTTACAAAATTTATGATGTCCGAATGCATTAATTCGATGACTAGGAAAATTCTAATACATTCATAATTGTACATATATAGATAATTACTAGTTGTGATTCAATCACAATTTCTCTCATGCTATGAATTGTATTGCAGACATTTAATAAATAAGTTTAAGACAATCAAACATATAATAAACACTCAAATACTAAATCTATTGAAGGATCGAGAGAGAGTGATAGAGGGGGGTGAATATTGCTCCTTTAAAACTCTTTTCTTTTCGTAACGACTTATAGAATAAATATCAAAGTAGTAGTGAAAAATAATACAAAAGACTTAAGTGGTTACTTGGTTTGAAGCCTACGTCGACTCCTACTCCAAGACTCGCGATTCTTGATCACACTGCTAGGTAATTTATTATAATTCTTCTTTCTAAAAACTCTGGAAGAAGTAATTTGTACAATTAATAATATAAGATAGTAACAACTTACTATCTTATTGAAATTAAGTACAATGCAAGCTGTATAAAATTATACCGATAAGGAGTAGATGATTAAGCGTGTCCGCACTTCTTGGTGTAGCAGCTTGCACGTGGAGTTACAACGCAGAACGGTTGAGTCGCGAGCATAATGGGACAGAGTGATGTTTAGAGAGTTGTATTGGCTCGGTGCTCGAGGCTTGCTTTTATAGGTATTAATCGGTCGACTGAAAAATTGTTCAGTCGACTGATCCATTTGGTCTACCGAACCATCTATCGGTTGATTAAACACTGTGCTTTCCTTCTTCGCTGAGATATGATTTTCACCTCATTAATAGCATTTATTGTTTGGTTGACTGATCACCTTGTTCGTTCAACCGAACAGTGTAGTTTCCCTGTTCACCGAGATACGTCATTAAGTCTTAATTAATGCGATGATTATTTGATCGACTGATCCCTAGGTTCGGTCGACTGATCAGCCTGACTTCCTTCTTTCCTTTGGCTCGAGTTTGCTTTCTGCCATGTCATCATGGTTCGGTTGACTGATCCCTAGGTTTGGCCGACCGATTAGGCTTTGACCGAACTTGCTTTATTCTGCTCTAGTCTTATTTCTAGTGTGAGTTAACCTAGTTTGGTCGACTGAACCTAGTGTTCGGTCGACTGATAAACTTCGATTCCTGCAAAACAAAGTTAGAATGAAAGCTCCTACAAAACAGAGATAGCACAGTAATACATGAATAATAGGAAGATGCATAAGTAGTAATAGACAATAAGACTGCCTTGATTTTAACTTGGAAACCTTCCTGATTTCTTTAGTTGGATCAGCGGCCTAGACTTTGTTTATTCCCGGAACACGTTCTCACTGTCGCTCTTCTCCAGGTCCTTACCTCAACCTACCTGCCAAACATGATCCTCTAGACCTATTTAGACTTTATTTGCTTAGTGTCTGATCTCTGATCCACTAAGGCTTTTCCTGCAATACTACATTAGCCAATAGCAATAATAGTAATACAGAACAATATGGAAAAACTAAACTTAGAATTACCAAGATTCGTTGATCTGATCGATCGCACCATCCTATCAACCTTGCTTGGAGTTCACTCCTCCAAGACTTCTCGTTACCTAAGGTTACCTCCCCCTAGGATTTTCTTCATCTGGCTTCACTCACCAAAACCTAGAGTTACCTCCTTCTAGGATTTTTTCCACCTAGCTTCACTCACCAAGACTCATCATTGGATCGACCCACCAGGGATTCGATATCGGGTCCTCCAGACCTATCAAATCTTTCTACCTAGCTTCCACGATCTACCGAGATTTTTCTTGCTTAGTCTCAACTAGGACTTCCCTTGCCTAACTGCAATTAGAACTAGTCACTCGGTTGACTTCTCACCTTCCCTATGCGCGACTAGGGCTTCCCTTGATCAAGCTCATTTAAACATATTTATAGGACATCAAATCTTGGAGGTCAATTGCACCAGCAGTTCTAATTACCTAGCTGGGTAAATTATTATTTTGGAGGTAACAATTAATTTATAGTCTCCCCCTGAATTATTGAACTTTGGGTTTAGGTTTTAGGCTTGTGTTGATTTACTTTATAGTTATAATAAACTTGATTATAGTTAAGTTTAAATTAATTTCATATTTACTTTATTTAAGCTTAGTTTTTAATTTCATTTTATTTTTTAGATTTGTATTTAGTTTAGAAGGTTTAATTTTTGAGATTAAGGTTGAGTTATTTGGTTCATTTAATTTAGTTTTAGGTAGTATATTTTATTTTTAGGTGCATAATACTGATTAAGTCCTACTTGCTTAGTTAGAGAAGCTTTCAGAACCTAAGATTTAGTTAATTTTTTTTTATCTTGAGTTAGGGTTTGAAATGATTTAAAGGTAGAGTTAGACTTGTATTCGAGTCCGGGTTTGTTATCCACGACTCTTTGGGTAAACTTTTCTAACTATTCTTTTAATTCTTTAACTTGACTTTTCAAGACAGAATTTTCTTTCTCAAGGTTTACAGCTTGAGTTGAATTTCTATCTTGAACTCAATCAGTTAAGGAAGTCAAGCTTAGTTGTTCCTTAAAGGATATTATTTTCCTCAAGGAGGAGTTTAGCGTATTTCTCAATTTTTATTAATTTTTTATTAAGCAGGAAATGATTTTAAAAAATTTTATATTATAATTAAATTTTACCCTAGTTGGTTCATCTAAACTAGATGCAGATCCATTGCTCAACTCGTATTCGAACTCGTCTTCTTGATCCAATTCGCCTCCGGTTGCCATAAGTGCGAGGTAACTTACATGCTTTGATTCATCTACTTCCGATCCATCCGAGGAGGACTCGTCCCAAGTCGCCTTGAGTACCTTTTTCTACTATGTCTTCCTTGTCTTATCTTCATTAGGGCATTCGTATTTGACGTGCCCTTTCTTGTTGTAGCTGTAGCATGTGATGTTCACCTTTAAGTTGTTGGATGTGGACTTGGACATCTTTATGTCACGTTTGGAGAAGTTTCTCTTATGTCTAGTGAATATTTTCCTTACCATGTTCACTAGCTGCTCTTCTTCATCTGATTCCGAGTTGAACTCAGTTTTCGCCTCAAGTTTAGCTCCCTTCGAAGTAGTTACAAGAAACGCAATTCCTTTCTCAACCTTTATGGAGTTAGTTTGTTCTTGCAGCTCTAATTCACAAAATAACTCATCTAATTTCAATTTTGAAAGGTTCCTTGAAACCTTATAAGCATCTACAATTAATGCCCACAGTGAGGTTCGAGGAAATGAGTTCAAAGCGTACCAGATAATGTTGCAGTTCTCGAGTTGATGTCCGATCATGTGTAGGTCGTTGAGAATATCCTTGATCCTTGCATGTAGTTGACTTGCAGTTTCTTTGTCATGCATTTTAATATTAAATAAAGAATTTAGAAGCAGATCTCGTTTAGTTACCTCGGAGTCATTGGTTCCTTCGTGTAATTCGATGAGCTTATTCCATAACTCCTTTACGTTCTCGTGTGGCCCAACTCGGTTGAGTTCTTCTTTCATGAGTCTGCATTAGATCATCTTCAACGCCTTCCATTCAATCTGGCCCTTCTTCTTATCATCTGAGTTCCATCTTTTTGGATCAAGGGATACTTTAGTTGCTTCATCTATAGGCACCCGGTACCTCATCAGATAGTGAATCATTGCTCGATGTCCATCTTCAAGTAGATCTTTATTCTCTTCTTTTAATATGGAAAGTCATTTCCATTGAAGAGAGGAGGGTAGACGGTACTAAACCCTTCGAGTTGGGCCTTTTGGATTATCTTGCAAAAAAAAATAAAGAGAAATATGCCAAGACTAGATCTTGGATTAGTAGAATTTGAGGGAAAAGAAAATATCGAAGATTCGAGTGGTGTTACACCAACTTTGAGTTATTCTCCTAAATAGACCTAAATTACACCGACGCTTACTGTCCCTTTAATTGGGATGTGTCCTCACTAAGTTACTCTCCTCCAGTGACTTACCTCTACATACCAAGTGTCAAGTTACCTCCTTGATGTCTATTTTGATCCACCAGGTCTTTCTATCAGAATCACACATCTAGGCTTCCCCAATCGGAAATCGAATATCCCAATTTTCTACCGAAATCGTACATCCGAACTTCCACCCATCGGGAATCATAATAAAATTTTTAATAATAAAATTTTTAAAAATTAATTTTTTTATTCAAATTAAATAGGACACAATATATTAAATCAAAACTCATTTATACATCTACAATTAATTATTGAATAAAACCCACCTACTCTTAGGAAAAGAAAAAAATCATTATCATTTAAAATATTTTCAGAGCTTCAAATAGTCTGGTTAGGCAAGTACTCGACATGTCTCACTCAACCTCATGTGATCCTTAAGCGCTAGGGTGATTACGATCATCAATGGAACACCCAAAAACTTTCAAAGCGCCTAGCGTTTGCCATAGAGCACAACAGGAAGTCTGTTGGCGAAATGTGCAAGTGCAAGTTCAAACTTATGCATCTTTGGCGCTATAGCTTGAGGCCCTGTAAATAAACACGGAAGAATTACCATACTGCAGTTCGATAAACAGCTAAACCTACACGATACTCGCAGCAAACAACCAAACATCCATCAAGCAAGCACCAATTAACACAGCCGATTCAAAAGATGAATAAGCGCGAAAATCAGCCGCCATCAGAAACTAGCATCAGCCCACAAAGTCGTGGAGCATTTGGGTTCCAAAGGGTCTCATTTGCTGAGGATTTTGCGGCCCGCCGCCGTCGTGCTTCAAGCCCAAGGTCAATGACACTGCTTCAATCCCGCCGATGTCCATTGCATGCTGGTAAGTCGCGAAGCTCATCAGGCTGTCATCCATGCTTGCCAGCATCTCACACTCCTCAACCCTCGATCTCTTGTCGCCTTGCCATGGTTCCAGATTCTGGCAGCTCTCATTGTTGAAGACGGGATACATGGAAGTGCAGCTCATTGGTCCGATACATTGCTGTTGTGGCTTTGGATTGCTAGCAGAGCATATTCCGTTGTCTGTTGTAGGCCTTGTGTTTCTTGAATTGGCTGAATTGAGATCCATTCCACCCATTCCCTTGCTCTCAAGCATATGAATCTCTTCTATCATAGGCTTCCATAATCGCACCCGGGCATTGATGAACCAGTTAGAAACCTACAATCAGTAACGGAATTAAATAACAACTCATCCTGCGTTATAAGAAACTGTTTTCCCGATTCAAACCTGTGACCTCCAAATTATAGGATAGCAACTTTACCATTGGGCTATATAAAATTAGTATACTGTATTTTAGAGACAATCATAGAAAACGAAGACATACCTGATTCCGTGACAAGCCAGTCTGGGTTGCTAGCATGTGCTTATCTGTATCTGTTGGATACCTAAAGATGAAACATGAAATGAATGCTAAACTGAGTCCAAACTTCACCACAACCATCCTAAAGAAACATGGATAAGAACACTCACGGGTGAAGGAAATGCTCGAATAACCAGGCCCTTAGAACAGAGACGGCACGCTCTGGCAACCCCCTCTGAGGCCTCCAAACTGGCTGGTTGTTCTCCATGAAACCTAGAGTGCTGTTTTCACCCATCTTTTGTTTCCGAAGATTTTGATCCAGGTACTTCAGCCGTGGCGTCGCCGTAGAACTAGGCGATGAGATGAACTCCTCACCGAGGGCTTTGCTTACATGCCTTATCTGATCTGATATGGCAGTCTTTAAGCTTCGGAAATGTTTTGAGATGGTCTTGAGAGCTAGCGAAGCGTATGGTATCGCGGAACTAAGGCCAGCAACAGACTCAAAAGAGGAAACTACCATTTGCATTTGTTGGTGGTACTGCTTATATTTTTTGCATACCTACACAATCCAAAGTGCCCGCTAATTAGAATCGGTACAGAAACTTCGGTTAAGATGAAGCATGAATAAGACATCAAAACAGTGATTTGATGAAGAGACTATCAAGTCACATGAAATTCAAATTTAAAGATTTGGAGGTAGAAGTGCAATGAAAGAAAGTTTTAAAGACACTTCAAGAGAAAAGGGGTAAAAATCATAAATAATGGTGTAGAACAATAGCATCCACTTAATTAAGAATCATTAATTAAAAATAGAGCAGGAATTACCGAAGTTGAATCATAATCCTGAAAGAACTGGTTAGAAGATCAGGAGACTGATTCCTTCAACACAAAAAAACAACCACCTATACATACATAAATTACACCTAGAATTTCAATACCAAAGCCTAGTCGCCAACCGACACTCCCTCTAAACAATTTTATAAAGACTATCCATTACATTCAACACAATATAGTAAATTTATCATGCAAACACAGAAATCTGGAAATAAATGGCAAGAGATATAAAAAAAATGTCTATTTTTTATGCATCTAAAGCAAAATTTTAATTGATATACTTGTGTTTTCAGTCATTCCTGATACAAATAGGGAGACTGAACGAAAGCAAATGCACACAAGGAAGGGTCTTCTACTCTTCTTTACTCTTTAAAATTCTATCTTAAATTTCTTGTCCTCATCACAGCTCAAAACTGCCAAGAGATTATTCGTTTAACCTCTTACTAATACTCAAACAACCACTAAGATCAAGTGTCTCATATATTTCTTTCTCAAAGTTGATTGAGGGAAATTCTTGTTGATTTTGATAAATTTGTAAACCTGATTCAAATGTGATTTATATCTCAATTAAAATCTATAAATTGATTTTAATAACTTCATGAAACAAATATTAATTTAACAATCACAGTAATACATTTTGATTATTTATTGCCTCCGTGAAGTTTATTAATTATCTAAAGCACATTCATAATCGGTTAATTAATAGTTTCAAATATGAATTTATCAAAATAATAAGAATAATATGATATTATTGTTAGAGCAATTGATCCCAGGGTTTTGATATTTATTTAACAATATGTTAAATGAGATCTGATCACGGTTGACTAAGTTAATTAGAAGTCCCCATGTCAAGGCTGACCTAGGCAAAGGGAAATTCAAACAGATTAAGGTTGATTGGATATTTGGTAAGAAAATAGTCTAGACAAATCAAGGTAACCGGATGCTCGGCAAGAGAAAAATTCTAACGGAGTGAACCTTAGATAGTAAGAAGTTGTAAATGAGTCGAGCCGAGCTCAAGCTCAGCTCGACTCAAGTTCGCTCAAGCATGTAGAGTTGAACTCGAGCTCGATATTTAATTATGAGCTCGAGCTTGATTTTTTTATTATTTTTAATAAATAAATTAATATATTATATAATATATAAAAATATATATATTATTACTTGCCCGTTTGGCTCAACGAGTTACCAAGCCAATAATAATTAGGCTCGAGCTCGGCTCAATTTCTAATCAAGCCGACTCAAGCTCAAATCAAATTTTGACTGAACCGCTCTCGAGTAGCTTACGAGTGGTTTGGCTTATTTGCACCCATAGTAAGAAATCTTGGAAACACATGAATTCCATGCAAGAGGAAAAAAATCCTAAGGTTAAGAACCTTATTAAGAAGTCATGGAGTA
This sequence comes from Zingiber zerumbet, assembly GCA_037833815.1. Taxonomy (NCBI): domain Eukaryota; kingdom Viridiplantae; phylum Streptophyta; class Magnoliopsida; order Zingiberales; family Zingiberaceae; genus Zingiber; species Zingiber zerumbet. Next base: position 3,578,948 of record JBBMJZ010413099.1, on the reverse strand, counting down.
GTGAACTCTAAACAAAAGAAAAACTGTAAGAGAGTAAATCCAAGGTAGTAAGAAGTTTGGAGTAGTGAATTCCAAGCAACTGTTACCGAGGACGACCGAACCAGTGTATTTGAACGACCAAAGTACACTATTTTGCTATACTATTGTGCTAACTCAATGTTGCAAGAAAGCGTTAATGTATTGGGTTGATTAGTCATTAAGCAGAAGAAATCCAAACAAGACAATTGGACTATATGTTTGACAGATAAGTTAAGACAAATCCTTAACTTTCTAGTAATGGAAAGCAGTGCGGATTGTGTCTCATTTGGGACAAACCTTGATCTGGCTAACGAAACTAACGGAGACTTCTAAGTCGAGGCCAGACAATCTTTTCTAACTCTATTTGGATTATTATAATCTATTGTGATAATTTTGTTTTGTAGAAAAACAAAATTTTATGTGACTAAAGGTTTCCGTCGATCAAACAGGGTGGTTCGATCTATCAATCAGAGCAGATAGGCACAAATCGTCAGTCGACTGATGAAGAGGATCAGTCAATCAGACACATATGTAAAGAGCAAATCGGATGAGATCGAATCAAACAGTAAAGAAATTATGGTATAGTCTAATCATCAGTAGACCAGACAAGCAGATTATGTGAGATTGATCTAATCGAATTGAAGCAAGGAAAGATTAGGGTCCAATCGACTGATAGGACGTTTAATGGACCAGATGTTTAGTCGACCAGATAGAGGTTATAAAGAAGCCTTGTGATTCAAGGCTCTACAATCAATTATCTCATCAATATCTCCTTTCCTCCTTTCATGCAAGTACTACTGTTGCAACACTGAGAGACTCTCTGACAACATATAACGAAATAAAACACCCTACATTGTCGTTATATTGTTTACATACTTGCAATTACATAAAAAAGGATAGTAGCTTGTTTTATCTTCTTCATCTCTTGTATGAGTTATCTCTTCTTCTTCACAAATTTTTCGGAAAGGAGAATATTAGTGAATTGTCCATTTGAAAACGGTACAAGCAAATTGTGGGCCTTGGAGGAACAGTCGCCGGACTCTGAACCAAGTTCTTATTTTTAGTTTTCCGTTGCATCCTGTTTGATTTTTGTAAAAAAAAAAAGAAAGATTTTCAAACGAACGATATTCACCCCTCTATCTCACAATTCAGTCCTACAATTACTAACTTGATAATAATGATAATACGTCATTATTAATATACTGCATTACTATTTTTATCTTTTTTTGTTCAAATATTTATTATTTATAATAGATGTTACAAACTATATGATATTTGATAAATAAAAAGCACATGTTAATATGATACATTTCATATCTGAAATAATTTTACTTGTATTACCAATTTCCAACCAATGTGAAGATTTTGAATATTTTACTTGTTTTACTAATTAGCATCTTATTTTTTTAATATTTTGGTTAATTTTACAAATAGTATGTAAAGATCAAATTTTAAAAATAAAATAAACTTGATTTAATTAGGAAAAACAAGTTGATTGAAAGAATAGGATTATGCCAAAATATTTCACCTGAATCCCCTTCAATGAGAGAGATATAAATACAAATTTCACACACTAGACCTATTCATAATCTCTACTCACAACATAAATACATGAACTATTACGTCCCTCAAAATAATTTGTCATAAGTTTACTTTCCAACATTTTCTCCATGTTGGAACACCTTTTATTCTCATTTATTTTTTGGGTCATGTAATTAGTTAAATAAATGCCAGTTAAATTGTTTTAAATATCTTAATGGGTTTAACTCAAGTTATTTTTTAAAATGTAACTCGAATATCTAAGTTTGGTTAAAATATAATATATATTGAATCGTGATGCATATGAATTATGAACCCATATAATCTACTCATATCTCATTATAGATAATTTTTTTAATAAAAAAAATCAATAGGCTATAATAACCAATGCACAGTAAGATAACCTAAACCTAGCTAGGGTAAATTTCCTTTATCGTGCCATGATTAACAGAGATTTATTATACAAGAACGATCTCTGCAAAGACACAAAAAGAACCCTATTAACTATGTATTAAATAATACCGGCTATTACATCAATTGTACACCTACAATGAATATTATACCTAGCCAAGTAGGCCTATCGAACTATTTTATACGTATAGTCAAAATCAATCAATCAATCACCTCAATTCCAAAGAAATATGAACTAATTAACACAGATGATGGGTAAAGAACATCAGAAAGAGATTTGGATAAGGAGCTAGAAATCAATGATTTTTTTCCTCTCTTTATTCTTCTTTTATTTTTTTGGAAAGGCGAATTGAATGAAATTTGTGAACCAATTACCTCTTCTTGCATTTGGAGTAGCTTTGCCTTCTTCTGTTGGAACTCCGGCCGGTGAATCTTGGAAGAAGTAATGGAAGCAGTCCCGGCACTTGCTTGCTCAACTCGGGCCGCCTCCGGCGCCGAGCCACGCAATGCCGACGTCGATGCTGCACTCGCGCAACCGATAGATTCGCTGTCCTTCTCGCTGGGCGGATCGGCGGTGCTGTAGCACCGCTTTGAGAGCTTGGAGCCGGTCACTGAGCTACAACATTCGTCGAGCAGCAGCTGCGCCGGCCTCAGGAACCGGGAGTTCTTCAAGATCGTCGCGTAGCCGGTGAATGGTCCCAGAGGGCCGGCGCCGCGGCCCACCACGTCTTGCAGCGACCCGCCGCTGCCGGTGAACGCCCTATCGCAGATTGAGATCTTAGGGTGCGCGGAGGAAGGCCCCGCAGTGACCGACGCTAGGGTTAATGACAAGCCTCGTGATGCTCCTCCGACCACGACGGCTGCCTCGTCGACGCCAGTCCACTCCACAGGCATGTGCCTTGCGTCCATCAGGGAGCTGGCAGCGCCGCCGTGTGCGTCCGTGGCGTAGCTTGGCAAGAAATGCACCTCGCCGGCGCTGCCGCATCCGTCGACCGTCGACCATGAGCAAGGCGGGGCCTGCGCGATCCCCGACTGCAAGTCTGCGGCAGCTGGGTTGTGGATCGCCGTCGTAAACCCGCTGATTTTGGGCTGATGGCAGTAGAGATGAGTGTACGGCGGCGGCTGCGGCTGCGTCAGCGTCCAGTCGCATGCGGACTGAGGCTGGAGGGCGACGTCGCCCA
>JBBMJZ010413099.1:3564193-3575699 GCA_037833815.1 Zingiber zerumbet | reverse complement strand
ATGCATGATCATGGCAAGTTAATGAATTCAAACAAGTTATATAATAATAATAATAGTTATTATTATTATTATTATTATTATTATTATTATTATTATTATTTAGTTTCATAGTTAAAGGGTACATGATTATAATTAGGTTTGTGGAGTTTAAAGTTTTATTTTAGATTTAGCTTTAATTTGTAACCTAGATCTAGATTTATGAGTTGGTAAATTATAATTTTATTTTTCAAGAATTTATTTTACTTTTCTAATTTTCTTAACTTTAACTTTGAGTTTTTAAATTTAGAGAAATAATCTTAAAATAGAGTTTTAATTTTTATAAGTTGAAAATTTATTTTTCAAATTCTTATGTTCAAAGTTTAAAGGATTATTTTTTAAATCTAAATCCTTATTTTTAATTTCTAAATTTTTAATTAAATTTTGTTTAATTTTAGTTATTTCCCTTCTTTTTTATTATTCAAATTTAAATTTAAATTAACTTGATTAAATATATTTGAATCTATGTTTTGATCAAATAAATTAAGGTTTGGGCTAATTTGATCCAGTTTAGTTATATTTAAATTAATTAAATTTTTATTAATTAAATTATTTTTGTTAAACAATGTTAATTTAGACTATTCATGTATTTCTTGTTCATTGGTATAATATAAATATGAAAAATCTAAAGCATATAAATTTTCTTGAAATTTAAATTGATTGACCTTAATTGCTCCCCCTAAGTCCTTGGGTCTTCTCTCTAGACATTGAAATTTGTAATCTCCCATTCTTTTGTACTTGAAACATTCAATATAGTCCTTCCTTTTTCGGACTCTAGGCATTGGTTCCTCCATTACCTTCATTTGTACGGATTGGTTATTTGGACATTTACTTTTGTAGTGCCCTTTTTTAGTGCACTTAAAACATGTTATTTAATCCTTAAATTTTGAATTGACAATACCTTTTGAATCCTCGATAGGATTCTCCCCCTTGACCATTGCTGTCTCATATTCAAACTCGAGTGTTTGGTCAGACTCGGGTTTGGATCCATCAGCCATCTCCTCAGCCATTAGTGCAATGAAGTAGATTTGGTGTTGTTCTGTTCTTTTGAGTCGACTCTGAGAATAACTCTCTGAATTCAAACTTGGGTTCGAACTTACTTTAGCCTGGATCTTCTAGCCTCGATGGTGTCTCATGAAGCTTGATCAATTGGGTCCACAAATCGAATGCATTTTTGTAATTTTCTAATAGACACACAATTTTGTTAGGCAAAACACTAATTAAAATATTTGTTATCTTTGTGTTTGCTTCTGAGTTTTGAGAGAGTTGTTTCAATGCAATCTAGTTGTCAAAGCTCTCACTTCCTACGGAAGATTCCATTTCCCATCTCTAACAATTGAAGTAGACTTGATCGTACGGTGGAGGTTCGTAGATGCTTCAACAATTCTTGATAAGAATTTGACATTCTTGCAATCAAAGAATTAAGAGAAAAAAATTTCCAAGACTCTCGTCTTGGGATTAATAGTGCTGGAAAAAAGAAATAAGAAGAAAAAACTTCTATAAGGAAAAAGAAAAAGTTTTAAAATTTGCTCAAAAAATGGTTAAGTAATTTCAGAGCGACCCCGTTCTAATACTAATTGAAGAATAAAAAAGGAGCAATAGAGGGGGTGAATATCGCTCATTTAAAACTCATTCTTTTCATATCAATTCATAAAATGATTATCAAAGTAATATCAGAAAAATAATATAGAGTACTCAGATGATTACTTGGTTGGAGCCTATGTCGACTCCTACTCCAAGACCCGTGATCCTTGATCGTACAGTTGGGCAATTCACTATAACTCTTCTTTCTAAAACCTTCGAAAATAAGTTATTCATACAAATTAAGTATAAGATAGTAACATCCTACTATATTATATGAGATTATGTACAGTGCAAGCTAAATGTAAATATATTGAAAAGAATAGCGATGAAGATCGTCGACATTTGGTCAGAGTAGTAGCTTGCTTGATGATGAGTAGCAAAGCAATAGCACGAACAGAGACTACTCACAGAGATGAACTAAAAATAGATGTCGTGCCTTAGACCTCGATCTCCCCTTTTATAAGCATGGCTCGGTCGATCGAAAAGTCATTCAGTTGACTAATCCTTTCTATCGACTAATTCTCCTATCAGTCGACTGAACCCCGTGCTTTTCTTCTTTACTGAGGTCTAATCTTCACACATTTATAAGCATTAATTAATCAGTTGACTAATCACCTTGTTCATTCGATCGAACAGTACACTTTCCCTATTCGCCGAGATTTACAATTAATTCTTCATTAATGAGTTAATCATTCAGCCGACCGATCCATCGGTTCAGTCGACTGATCAGCTTGGCTTCCTTCATTACTTTGGCTCGATCTGATCTTTGCCATATCACCACGGTTCAATCAATTGATCTGTTGGTTCGGTTGAACGATTAACTATTGACTGAACTCTGCTTTGGTCTAATCTCTGGTCTGATTTGACCTAGTTTGGTCGATTGATCCCTAGGTTTTGTCGACTGATCTGGCCAGTACCTATAAAATAGTGTTAAATAGAATATTCCTGCTAAACAAAGTTAGGGCAGTATAACATGTGAGCAGTAAGATGCATGAGTACTATTTGATAGTAGAACTGTCTTGATTTCAACTTGGAAATCTTTCCAATTTCTTCAGTTGAATCAGCGATCTAGGGTTTGTTCCTTTCCGGAACATGACCTCACTATCTCTCTTCTCTAGTTGCTCACCTAAACCTACCTACCAAACATGGTCCTCCAAGACCTGTTTGGACTTTCTCTACTCAGTGTCTGATCCCTGATCCACTAAGGCTCCTGCAATGCTACATTAGACAATAACAATAATAGTAATACATAACACTATGGTAAAACTAAACTTAGATTTACCAAGATCCGCTAGTCCGGTTAACCGAGCATGGTTGATCGAAAACCATCTGAACAACTTTGCTTGGAATTCACTCCTCCAAGACTTCTTATTACCTAAGGTTACCTCCCCCTAGGATGGTCCTCCAAACCTATCGAATCCTTCTACCTGGTTTTCACAATCTGCAAAGATTTCCCTTGTCAAGCCGCAACTAGGACTTTCCTTTCCTAACTATAGTTAGGACTAGTCACTCGATTGACTTCTCACCCTTACCTAGCCACGACTAGGACTTCCCTTGATCAATCTCTATTAAGCATATTTATTGGATATTAAAACCTTGGAGGTCAATTGCACCAACAATCTCCCCCTTTTTGATGTTTGACAAATATGTTTAAGTTAGGGATAATTTAGATTTCTAACTTAAATCCTTCTTCTCTCCTTTTTGTCACTCATCAAAAGGAACTCTTCATAAATATCTTTGATTTCTAAGGTATTTCCTAAGTTTTGCACCAATAATGATGAAATGTCTTTCTTAAAAAAACTCTCAAGGTATTCCCTTATCCTTCTGAAAGACAATAATAAGATGTATTTAGGGTTTTCAAAGTAAACATGAATACATATATTTTCACAAACATCGGTCATGGTCGGGCCATGGGTTCTACTGAGGATAAGGCACGGCCATGTCTAAGAGGCACAACCTACCCATGGCTTTCTGGTGGGAGGCACATGGCCATGCTAGGGGGCACAACCAAGTTGCTGGTCTTCTTCTAGAGTTGCTCTGATGTGCCTCCTCACTCTATTTTCACTCCCAATTACATCCTATCAATTAAAATAAGTAAGGAACAAATCTCTGAATAAGAAGAATAGAAGTATGACAATATAATAAAATAGGATACAATAAACATAGATTATACTAATGAAATATCAGTAGATGCATGTTAAAGAATAACTAGAAACATATATAATATACGCACATCGCTCTAGCCCAATGTTGACCACCTTCTGGCCTCAGGACCCCTCTGCTGCCAGTCATAGCTATTGGCAGCGGCGTCCAACATTGCCAAATAGCATCCAAGAGGTTGTCATTCAACTCACTTGGCGTTGTGTGTTGCTTTGTATTGTCGGGCACCAAGTTGAGTAGAGTTTCCTCTCTCGGATTGCGTCATCTCTTCATTTGGTTAGTACCAAATTGAAGATGAAAACTTGTAACTTAGTGAAGTCGTCTCGAGGGTATCTCATCATGGATACAAATAGAGAGAAACTTGATAAAGTTTCTAGTTGATGTTTTCATTACACATCATACGACATGTATAATTTTTTTACAAAATTTTATTCTATTGTTATGTTTGCGCATGTATGATCCTGTGTATGTGTGTGATGTGTGTTATAATAATTTAGAAAATTATTATTTTTTCTCTACATGTTTTCGAAATAAAATTTTAAAACCATATAGAGACACCCAACATATGCATACATGATCTTGATGCCAAAAACATAATTTCATATCCCACAGGGAGAGAGGAAGGACCGAGAGATGAATCCAATCCTCTGACCTATAGAACCCCAAGACATGGAGAGTCTGCTATGCGAGAAAATGAGTATGCCACTAGGATCAATGGACTATAATAGAACTTAATGGATTTTTTCCAATTCATCGCTACACAATAAGATAAGGCAACTCGGGAATTGTGAGACATCGTGACAGGAGTCTTCTTGAGAAAGCAACCCCTCAACTCTATTGCTCTAAAAGTAAGTGATGAATTAGAGTGGATATGTTGGTGTAATCCAAAAGGAGCACATCAGATAGAATAGGATAGTCTACCTACATCAAACAACCATTGAGGATAGAAAACTAAGCATAGGTTAGGTGTTTACAATCAATGAGGCGAAACTGAAGTCTTAGAATCTCCTTGTTCTCATTAGACTTTCTCTAACATCATCCCCCACTCTTCTCTTCTTAACTCCCCAAACTCGCTTTTCCCTATTTGTCCTTCCTATCGAACAATTCATAACCCCAAGTTTAGTCTAGACAGTTGTTTGGCTTAGTAGACTAGTACTCGCTTATCAGTTCTTGTGGGATCGATATCTTTTATTACTTGATGACAACCGTACACTTACGGTTTACACTCATCAAGTTTTTGGTATCATTATCAGGAACTTATTTAATTGATATTAGTTGAATTGCAAATTGATTATATTAGACTTCTTTCCTTTTCAAAATGTGCATTATTTCTCTTTTTCTTAGCACTATTTCCCTTTCCTTGCAGGTGGATTAAATTGTTTATGCAACAATCCATAAGATTAGGTGATCTACTTCCTTTTGACTTAGAAATCAATTGCACATTTCATAAAATAAAGAAGGAACGGAAGATAATGGAACAAAATCAAACAACACCAGATGTTGTCATGGCTAATAATAATAACATATTGCTTGGACATTATGTTGCACCAAGTCTAAGGGGGTTGAGATCTAGTATTGCCAAATCGATTATTAAGGCAAACAATTTTGAACATAAACTAGCTCTAATATGCATGGTCCAGTAGAGCAAATTCAATGGAACACCTACCAAACAAAATTAAACTAAATACCAATAAACTAACTAAACCACCCAAACTTGAATAAAGCATTATCCTCGATGATTTTAAAATTTATTTTGGAGTAGGTGGGAAAGGATGTTACCAAGTAATGCATGCCAAGAATATAAGTCATTTTACTACCAATGTTACTCCTCCATCTTGCGGGCACGCTCCTCCTCATGGCGATAATGATCATCCACTTTCTAGTAGTGCAACTCTCTTAAAGATTGTGGTTCCGCTAGAAAGGGGTTGAATAAACGATCATCCTAAGTCATTAACTTCCTACAATGTTAAAACAACATAAAAACAAAACAATAAGTAGAAAACTAATCTAAAGACAAGAAGGACAAGTAAACCACAACATGTTCGTTTAACGTGGTTCTGATATAAAGCTTCTACTCCATGATGTGTCCGTAAGATGGATGATCCCTGTGATCCTTCCGTGGATCAAGCCCCGGAACTTTGGCTAGCAAGAAATCCTTCTCGGTGGAGTAAACCTAGCACAATCTTGATCAATGCACCACAAACCAATCATTGCTCAAGGTAGACTACTAACAGGGGTTTTGCACTCCTGTTTCATCATTGCTCCAAGGGCTTGGTTATAAAAGCCAGGAGCTAGATATTCTAACTCATTTTTTACCTACCAGTCAACTGGTCGACTTACCAGTCAACTGGTCTACTTAAAAAGTCGACTGATGCCACTATTGAACACAGCCAATGTCACTCCATAGAATTCGCTATTCTATCAACGACTATCTACCAGATGACTAGTATCCTTACCAGTCAACTGATCTTCATAGCCAAAGGCACAAAAACATTTTATGCCTTGGACCAGTCGACTAACCATCATACCAATCAACTAGTAAACCCTAACACTAGAGTTTTACCCCATGTATAATCACTCATGTACTCGTCCTCGCTCGCACAACCTCAACCTTACTTTCTAGCTTCCTCCATTAACCTTACGTCCCTCAACTACTTCCCCACTTCACGGCTTGCTTCAAAAGCTTCCTTCCGCTTTAGTCCTTTGTTGTTGGGTCTTCTATTGCTAAGATGCTCCTCACCTCCAAGACTTCACCCTTGCCTTCTAGCCTCCTCCATCAGCCTTGCGTCTATTGGATGCTTTTCCATCCTTCACGTCTTTCCTTCAAGAGTTTTTTTTTCAGTCTGAGTCTTCATCATGTCAAGTCACACTTAGACTTACAGTGCCAAGGCTATACACTTTGACTTACATAGCCAAAGCTACAAACTTGGACTTCATCATGTTGTAACTGCATCCTGCATACTCATAAACACATATCAAATACAACAAAAAATCTAACTTAAATCTTTGCCCAAACATCAAAACCTAGGTTCACACCAATTACTTTAACAATCTTCCCCTTTTTGATGATTGGCAATCCGTTTAAGTTAAAGAAACAAATAATACAATAACATGAAAACAAATATGCAATGTATTCAAGCATATATTATGGAACCTAATCCTATGCTCTCCCTTTACCTAAGATCCCCCTAGAGTTAGGATTTCTTGTAAAGATATTTAGGTTTCCTACTTAAACCTAACTTCCTTTCCCTTTACTATACATCAAAAAGAGTTCCAATAATATTCCAATTATTGGACTCTTTAACCTCTAATAACTACAATTATCATGTATTAATCTCAAATAAGATTACATACATGTATATCAACCTTTTGGTCACTACTTATTACTGAAAAATAATTTTAGACTATATCAGTCGACTACCTTAGACCCCAGTCAATTTCCCTTATTGAATCAACCCCGTAGAACCATTCAATATTTGATGAGCACTATTATCAGTCGACTGGTATAAATTTCAACCAAAAATATATTTTTGAACCTAATTTTATAAATATACTAAAAAATCTACAAACCTCAAAAATTCTCAAATTTTATAGAGTGGTATGTTTTACCCTTTTTTTTGAAAAAAAATATATTTAAAAATATATTTATCATAGACCCCAAGATTGACATAAAAATCTATAACTATCTAAATAGTTCAATTGAACCTTGATTTAAATTTTTAGTTTTGACTTCCTCTTGATATATCTTCTCATACTAAACTATAATGCATCTCTAGTATTAGTTTATATGGCATCTACACATCTAAAACCAATTTTCATGCAATATAAATCTCATTTCATATTTTCATGCATGAGACTCATCCCAAATGTGCCAACCAAGTAGATTAGAGACTCAAGTCAATCTCTAAATCTTATGGACATTTCATGACCCATTTAGAATCCCAAGCAAGGTCCACTTGAGATCCATTGGTCATAGGTCCCAAATTGACTCTTTGAGCTCCTCCTAAAGCTCTTAACCTTAGCCACATTCTTAGATGCCTTCTCTAAACTATAATGGTGCACCTTGGGTGATGATTGGTCTAACCACTTTACCCTCTTAACCTTGGACATCTCATCCTTACCATAATCATATGCAACCCTTGCATATTTCTTTGTATTGGCCTTTGAAGACTCTCCCTTACCCTTGGTTACTCCTCTCTTTCCATTATCATTTGACATCCTATCATATGATCTCTTTTTAGCCTTGGAGGGGCTAGATCAGTATCCCAAATCTGATCTATAATTGTTGGGTCTTTAGCTACCTAACACTCTATTTAACCTTATAGATCTGATGTACGTAGAATATATATAGTTGTATACATATTTTAATGCACATTCACTTGTTTTCTTTGCATATATTTTATATATTTTTACCCCTCTTTATCATATTTTCAGTATATGCTTTTGTTTGATTTTCTATCAACAAGATATATTTTTAGAGAGAAATCAGTGTTGAAACATGCTTCGAAGAGACAATAGAGGAGAGCAAAGCCTTGGTTGTGTGGTTTAACATGGACTTGGCCCTTCGTCTATGGCCATGTAGCACACAGCCATGTCAAAGGGCACGATCATGCCATCTATCTAGAGAAGAGTCCACCTCTAGCTATGTGGTTTCACACAACCGTGCCTACTCATCAAAACACAATCAAGCTAGGGTCATGGCAAAAGGCATGGTTGTGCCAAGAAAATAGAATCATATCAAGCTCTGGTCATGCCAAAAGGCACGGTCGTGCCATTTTCAGCCGAGTAAAATCAAACCACAATCGTGCCAAAAGGCACGACCGTGTCATTCCAATAGCATGGCTTCAAGGTCTAGCCGTGCCAAGGGGCACGACGATGCCCTGGCCCATTTCCTACTCTATTTAAGGGGAGTTCTTCCCCTTCTTTAAGGGTAGAAAATTCTCCGCTTTGGGAGATCCATCTTGGTTCAGATCTACACCTTTTTCGTACTTTGATTGAGGATCTGGGGCCATTTTCATCATCTCCTTCGATCCGGAAGCATGGAATTGGATCTGAAGAACACTCAACATCTTGGATAAGCTTCTTCTCCCTTCTTCTCTTTAGATTAGGTTTTGAACATATAATTTCATTATCTTTGAATTCTTTCCTTCCTATTATGGAGTAGAGCTTATTGTTCTAGGATTAAGGGAGTAATTGTGATGTGTGATTTATGTATACTCTTGGATATGTCGATTTACTTTCCATATAACATTGTTTATGTTTTGTATTCATTCGATCATATGTGTGCATAATATGTTTATGCTTTAATCTCAAGTATGGTTGAATATTTGTGTGGTTTTACTCACTCCATAGAAGGGATGCTCGGGATCATATGACTGGGGGCCATACTAATAAGGGTAACCCTTTAACTGGATATCTAGAGTATTGCCTTGAAAGGAGGAGTAATTTTTTACAAGTGTAGAATTTAGCTTATTGGGTTATTTCTATGTTCATGATATCAAGTGTTTGTGTATTCTTCTGGATGTATGACCAGGGGGCTCTAGTGACAAGGGTATCTCATGAACCGGACTTCATAGGAATCACTTCCATTAGATAGTATTGGATGTTAATAGAGATAGCACTCCAACATGACCACCGCGGGGAAATATCAATGATGAATCAAACTTCCTACACGAGCATAGGGATAGAGGATGGGTGATTCGTGATCCTTAGTGTAATGATTAGCATCACAATGAAATTGAATCATAGAACATTTCCTTCAACCAATTCTCAACTCTCTTAATCTCTCTCTCTTTCTTCCATTTTCTCTCAATCTTATTTCTCTTTACTTTAGTGCATAATTTCCCAATCATTGATCATTTAGCCAGTTCACTGTGATTGATCTCTTGTATTTATATCAAGTCCTTATGGGTTCGATATCTTTTATTACTTGACGACAACCATGCACTTGCAGATTTTACACATCAAGTTTTTGGCGCCATTGTTGGGGACTGCGCATATAACATTAGTTGATAATCACTTGAGTTAGATTTAACATTATTTTCTTTTCTATTTTTTTAATATTTCTATACTTTTATTTTTATATATCTTGCATTTTCTAACGTTTACTTCTGTAATTACTTTCTGCATTTTAATTCTACACTTTGATTTTTGTTTCTGTATTTGAATACAATTTCAGATTTTGCATTGTAAATTCTTATTGTTAAGATTTGCATCGTTTAGTTAGCAAGTTAATTGATCAAATAAAAATAATTCAAAGGTCTCTAAAAGAATTTGCTTCACCCAAGTCGGCAAAAGAATTGAGTCCTATTGTGCTTCCAGAAATTCACGTTCCCAACTTTGCTCTTGATTTAGCCTTTATTTCTAAAATTCAAGAAGATCAGTTTGGAGGTATGGATATAGAAAGTTCGTACTCACACTCAATAGAGTTTTATAGGTATTGTAACATGATGAAGTACAAAGGGATCTCTTTGGATTCAATCATATTGATGGTTTTCCATTATAGCCTCAAAGATGCTACAAAAGTATGGCTTAACAATTTGCAACCCAAAAGTATCAAAACTTGGGACGAACTCTAGAGAAAGTTTTTAAACAAATATTTTTCCCCAAAGAAGACAACCCAATTCAGAAATTAAATCCTGCATTTCGAACAGAATGAAGGGGAAACGTTATGCCAAGCATGGGATAGATTTTTAAATCTTTTATACTAATGCTCACATCATGGGATTGAGAACTAGTTGATGATCTGTACATTTTATATAGTGATATCCTTCCAGAATAAGAATTTGTTAGATTAGACTGCTGGTGGTTCTTTGCTTAACAAAAGTTTACAGGAAGTATGTGAAGTGATCGACCATATCGTAGCAAATCTCAACAAATGATTGGGAGAAAATCAAACGATTCTCTCATTTAGAAGTTTGGAGGAAATGTGGTTGCCAATCAAGGGAGGACTAAGCCAAGAGAGCAATAACCCTTCTGAAGAAGACATTCGTCTCTATCGAGAGGACCTTTACCCTAGTGCAGTAGAACATTGACACAGATGTTGGGTAGTATGACTTCTCCAACAAAAATAACTATGGATATGGATCGTGAAGATGCTTTAGGCAAAGACAAAAGTAGCAGAGATTGTTTGCTCTTATCAACCTCAGAAGACCCCCTAGTGGAAAGTTTGAGTTATGGAGGTGTAGAAGAAGACAAGAAAAGAATTCCTAGACTAGTATCAGAGTATAAACAAATAAAAATAATTGAGTAAAATTCTATTGTACTAATGTGCATACTGTTGGGATCTAGCACGCCAAAAGACACGGAAACGCAGCAGAAAAATACTAGATCCTCTTATCCAGTGGATCCATGCGAAGGGAAGAAATAATTTCTGAAAATAAATCTATGTTAGGCTACATGATAGGATTATACCTTTGAAGCATGCTCACGATCTCCCGACAGCTCGGATCACAGCACGATCAAGCGTTTGCGCCTCTACGGTATCCACACGAACAAGTCTTGCCTTCGTTTGTCTCATAAACTCAACAAGATGGAGAAGAAAACACATAAGGTTGTGCTAGCAACCTCAAATGCATGTTTAGCCAAGAAGAGGGAAGGAGGAAGAAGAAGATCAAGGAGACCTTTCACCTTCTCAAGTGATGAAAATCATATGAAAAATATCATCCAAATGATATTTATAGCCATCCCATGGAATACCAAGAGTCTCCACCCTTTCATCTTCTAA
>JBBMJZ010413099.1:3502819-3520911 GCA_037833815.1 Zingiber zerumbet | reverse complement strand
TCCGGTCCAGAGAACGAGCTACCGAGCCCTCTCTGACCTAGTCTAGAGAACGAGCTGTCGAGCCACTTGAGTGGTTCACCTCCTGAACATATTTGGTTGGCGGAGTCACTGTGGGTAAACGAATCACCTTATACCACATTGAGTGGTTCATCTCCTGCCCCTGGGGCTATGTTGCAGTGGTAAGGACGCTCAGTTGTCTCCCAAGTACCCATGGTTCAATTCCTAGTTATGGTGTATTTGCATGGATTTTTTTCTCCATGCTGGCTTCTGATTTTTCCTCCAAATGAGACTTACAACTAAGAAATGTTGGGCTTCTGAGTCGCTAGTTCATCTCCAAATGGGGGGTGTAATCAAAAGATGTTGGGCTTCTGGGCTGGCACCACGTGCGCTTCCCGATTTACCCTGGTGGCCGGTGGGAAACTTTCGTGGGACCGGGTCGGTCACCCCCAAAGATAGTCAATGAGGCTAACTGGGATTATCATTTTATTTTTTTTTTAAGTGGTTCACCTCATGCCCCCGGGGCTATGATACAGCGGTAAAGACACTCAGTTGTCTCCCAAGTATCCACTATTCGATTCCCAGCTAGACATATTTGCAAGGACTTTTCCTCCAAATGAGATTTACAACTAAGGGATAGTAGGCTTCACCTCCTACACCCATGGCACATGGCGTAGTTGATTCCTAAGAGGTAGAATTGCTTCCTTAGGCATAGGTTCAAATTATAAGACTGATAGCCGCGGAATACCCTTTCTCTTGGGGTCTGCTACGTATCTGATTTACCTGTCTATATTTTGATATGGAGCCGACGTTATTGGGACAAAATCATATTTTTGCTTCCTTGAGTGGTTCACCCCCTTCTCCCATTTTAAATTTTATTGTATGAATTGAACATTATATATGTGTTACACATAATTACTTAAGATTGAATCGAGAAAAAATCCTCATCATATATATTTCAAAGAGGCGAGCACTCGAGTTTCATATCATCTTCATTTACAATTTGATGACATAAATTCTTTAGCTATTTTCCTACTTTATGACATGCCTTTCTCTTAACCCTAACTTGCAACATTTCTCATTTGTACAAATTGTTGAAGGTTCACCACCATGACGGTAATGTCATCCTTGCTACCCCTACTACAAGATAACTTAATAAGATCTTTGCATGCTTTTACGGAGTCGAAATGCTTCGAAACAACATCTATTGCTTCTTGATTACCAACCTATCGAACAAATTCAATTTGAAACACAAATAATTTGAGATGTGGATCTTCTAAATAATGCCAATTCACAAAGAACAAACTATATATATACCTTATCCCATAAACCATCTGAGGCCATTATTAGAAACTCGCACTCCGGTGTCGATCTAATTTTGTTCACTTCGGGTTCAGAGATTATCCACTCCTTCATGTTCGCATCGCCAATTGCTCGCGACACAGCTAATGAATCTTGGACCCTCCACACTCCATTTCGGCAAGTAATATATCCACCCTAATACCAATTATACATACATATATACTTAATAACATGCATGAATGATCTCGAATAATTGAGCAAGTTAATGGAGTATTTTGATTCCCATAATTACCAAGTTTTCGATCCTTTCTCTTTCGTCCTCTCTCCCGGCACGGTGGTCGGCCGTTAGGGCTTTCGCGATTCCCTTGTGGCTTAGAACAACCCTACAATCCCCCACATTTGCAACATGTAGCTCACCATTCTTCAATAAAACAGTGGCCACACAGACTCCACTCTTGACACCCTGAGATGGAGTGCATTACAATCATTAAGCATTAATTAATTAATTAATTAATTAATTAGAATCATATGTATATATACCTGTGTAATAAAATCCTTGTCAGTAGTCAAATATCCTGCTTTAATTGCCAAATCTGGTTGGTTTCCTTCTTCCTCAAGAGCTGACACAATGTTCTTCCCTAGATTTTGGGAGACAAAGTCAACGGCTGCACGCCCACCATGTCCATCAAATACACCAAAAAATGCCTGTAAAAGACAAATTAATTGCACTTGTTAATTAATTACAAATTATTATGACTTAATTAGCCATGTATTAAATGAATGAAGAATTAATAATTAATTAATCACCTGTGTTGGATCATCATTAATGTTGGCAATGACTTGGTATCCATCCTCCATCACATGTTTATTCTGCCCTTTCCTCCATGCCAAACTGTACCCCTTCCCTTCGACTTCAAACTCATTATGAGCAACCTCATTATCACAATTAGCAAAGCCGGAGACGACTGCAGCAGCACTGGGAGGAGGCTCCGGAATCAGCAGCGTCAATGGTCTCCTCCTCGCGATCTTCCTCGGGCCCGCTTCGAACACTGCGGCCGCGGCGGCCGGCCTCTTAGAAGAGGAGTAGTTGCAGCAGCGGTACTCACTCCGGAGATGGAGAAGCTGAACGAGGTTGCTGCAGAGTTGCACCTCGACCGGCTCGACCATTTCAGCTGATTGCATGGAATGAATTGCAAGGAATATGCACGAATGGTTTGGTTGTAGATAGAGATATATATATACTTATAAACGATATCGATCTTCGTTCGTTGATATTGGCGAGACTCGGTCACTCTTGGACTTGGCAGTTGATGCAACGTTACGTTAAAAATGATACGGTGCAGCTTTGGTGAATTGGTTGGAAAAGGTCCATTATATATATAATATTATATGGTTTTCTTTTTTGATTTTTGATTTTGGATTTGAATAAAGAAAATGTGTTTGTGGATTGGTTCAATTATATTAATTAAGCTGTCCGTGTCAGGGCCGTCCGAGGGGAGCTAGCGAAGGGCTTGGTCAGCGACTGATTGTGGTTAGTTTGACACCGTCTCATTTGAGTGACTTTGTCTAGAAGAAGAAGGTTAAGTTTATTATATTTCTGATTAATGCCTTTTCTTTTCATTTACGAAAGAGGAAGTTTGTTGATTATTATGACAGCGATCGAGAAGGGGATCGGTTTGAGATGAAATGATCAATTCAAAAACGACTCATATTTCGTTCAATCAATTTCATATTTTAAAAAAAAATGAAAAATATGTATTATTATTTTTTACCCTATATATTTTTAGATAAATAAAATAAGTTGAATTTACCAGATGCATGGTTGGGTTAATCCGGCAAGTTAGGGTTTATGGTGGATCAAATCAATCACGGCTAACAACATAAGTCGAGTGGACTCGATGCGTCGAGCAAATCAATCAAATCGTTGTAATTGAGTTGGTTGGACAAGTAGATCAAGTTGCTTAAGCTAGTTTTAATCAAGCTGCTATTGATTAAGTTGTGCAAATTGATTGAGTGGGTCAAGTATTTAGTGAGTTGGTTGTGCAGAACAATCACGCCAAGTAGATTAATTGGGTTATTCAACCTAGTCGAGCTAGGTAGACTTGCTGGCTTAGACGAATTGGGCGAGATTAAGTGGGTTGAGCAATCAAAGAGAGACCCGTAAACTAGAAAAGTTAAGCAGTAAAGTAGATCAATTGAGCTTGGTGGGTCAAGAAATTAGTTGAGTTTGATGAATCAAATGAATTAGTTGCGCTTGATGAATCGGTCAAGCCAATCAAATCGAATGAGGCCAAGCCAGTTAGCTAGACAAAGTGCAATCAGACGATCTGAATAGGATGGGTTCCTAAAGAGATTTGTAAAATAGAAAGTTGAATAAAAAAGCTCGAGCTATTATGGGCATGAGAGGTTTGAAGTTTTTAGTTTATGAGTAATAGTAAAAATTTAAAGTTATTTTTAATTTTCTCTTAAAATTAATCATGTGGACTAGTAATTAATTAACAATGAGATTTGAAATTTATAGGGAGGTTTTTTTACTGTAGAGTGAATTATATATTTAATATGGTATATTGAAAATTATAAAAAAAAATCTTATCCAGAGCTAACGATTGGAAATGTCGGATTAAGTTGGGATGACTAGCTAGGTAGATCAAGTTACTGAATAAGTCAAATTGCAAAAGTTAGATGGATAGAATTCGCTACTCATCATTGGTTGAGCAAATAATGTCAGATAATGATAGGATTGCATTTGATGACCAAGTATCCAAACTATATTAAGTCATCTTTTTTTTGTATATTTGGATCAAAATCTACATTTTTATTCATCCTTGACTATAGTTGATAGATAATGGAATAAAAATGAATTAAACAATATAAGATGAAACGATCATTTCCTTTTATTTTATTGAGACTCCTTTCCTTTTATTCGACTAAGTCAATTAGTTAAACTGGGCCAATTAGGGAAGAAGCGACAGACACAAGGTGAAAAGGATTACTATAAGGTCGAATAGACAAGCATACTTAATAGATTAGATTCGATAGGCTATATAAATCAAATTATAATGAGGTGAATAAAAAAACAAATGAGGAATATAAACAAATCCAAATAGCTACATTGATGAGGCGGTTTGAATGAATCACAAAAGTTTGACAAGCCATAACTCTTAGTTTTAAAAATTAAGTCCCTAGGATTGTGACTAACCTAAACTCTAAATAGAATAATTTAACCATACATCAAAATAAAAATTAACTTTGACTAGGATATATATTTCAAGGTCAAGCTATTCTAATTACACTGCTATAGTGTTTTACAATTGGAGAATTCAACTCACATTTCTGTTGTTGGTTATGATGTTGTTCTCTAAAGTTGCTGGTAGGATTCAGATCATCCTGATGCAACTGCATATGATATTCAAGCTCGATAACATTTGGGTTCATTCTTCCCCCTGAAGCAGTCTAGTTAATATATGTCAAAGAGACCCAATTCAGAAGTCAGAAGCTAGTAAGGTTACTTTTCATATTTGCTTGGTAAAGAGTTGCCTAGGCCACTTCATACATTGGATGAAATATTGGAAAGGTTCAAAGTTACATGCTGAATTGATTAAATAACCTATAATATATATAATCTGACTAATGCTCATTCAATTATGACAAAAAGAAAAACATGTGACCCACCTCAAATAATTGGGAATTACAAAAAAAAATAATAGAATCTTCCATATCAAGGGAAAATGGAGATGTTTTCATTGTTCCAATATTTTATTGGCCATAGACATCATTTGATTAAATAACACACTAAGTATGAGCCAAAATATAGTTCTCTTTCATTAATGTGTCTTTCGTTACAATGAGCATTTTCTGCAATACCTAAAACAGAAACAATAGTTCAATAAATGGATATTGCAGCTTTATACCTGCCATGTGAGGTATGAATGTATTCTTGCAGTCCAAGGCCGTGTTTGAACTATAATCCAGCACAGGTAAAATTGCACTTCATTTTCCCAATTTGCCTCATCAGGATGCAATCACTAGAAAAACTAAGTGAAGAATCCAATAGAAAAGTAAAACTTCCAAATTTAGAGAGAGCTGTGAAAACTATCTGAAGAAATATTCAAAAGAAGGGAGCTAGACCATGACTCCTATGAATCTCACTTCAAGATTTGATCAATTGTCTGGGTTCTATTTATTTCTGCAAAATTTAAGTGCCAACTTGGTACTCATTTCTCCAGGACCAACTTTTTGAATAGAGCAATGCATTCTAATGCTCGTGCAAAATCAGCACTGTCGAGGGCAAAAGTGAGACGGCAGTAATTTGGGATTCCAGTCCATGATCCACTATTAATGCACAGACCTGTGGCTTTTAGCATAGCTTCTCTGAAGTTGGTATCATCAAGCTTGGCGTTAAAGCAATCTAACTTAAGCATCTTGCCAAGGTAAGCAGTTGGTTTTGCTACCATGGAAACACCACTGTGGCAGCTAATGGCATCCCAGCCGCAGTTTCTGAGTGTCTGTCAAGGAAAGAAAAATTATCAAAGTTATGTGGAGGAGTGCAAAGAGGAGTGTTTTTGATGAGCACAGATATACACAATGTACACATACCATGAGAAAGAGGAAGACCAAACAAGCTTTGGTTTGCAATGATAAAATATGATAAAAATCTTTTAAATATAGACGAGGATCTACTAGGGGATTGAGCTAATGAGGGATTGAACCCAAAAACGTAGGAGGATCCATATACTTAATAGGATAGATACTTGATTGTTGTTGTTGTTGTGAAGGTGTCAACTAGCCAGTTCAACTGGCAAGAACCTTGAGAGTTATTGACAAGAATTTAGGTATTCAACCACCATAAAAAAAAGAAGGCTTCCACTATATATTTTCTAAAAATAATTTAATTGAAAATTTGTTTCTCAAATATTCTTTTTTTAGGTGTAAACCAAAGATTTTAAAACTAGATTGGAGATTGTAAGGTTACAGATTGATGGCTGGACCAACGAACTGGTTAAATCATGTTATAAATGCAACTTCTACTTTTATATTGATTATTGATAACATATTTTAAGAGTTTAATAAATATACTAAAAACTAATAAATCGATCAGTAATAGCATCAATCCAGAAAATAATGTAAAAAATGTTATACATTTATATTCATAATATATTATATATCATTTAATAAACATACTAAATATCAAATTATTTTAAAATTTATAAAAATTATGCATAGTTAAACCAATTCAAACTTCTATTATACAATCTTCACTATGGGATTTTAATGGGTACCAACCAAAAGAAATGGAGAAACTCCACTACTATAGTAAGAACCAAGTTGTACACAGTTTCACTGGTTGCCAATTTTTTAACCCTTTTTTTATTTTCACTGGAAATTTAGTCAAACCCTTTTGAAAGTGTAAATGCATTGCCAAACCCAACCCCTTTTTATTTTCACTAACAGCATTATAATATGGTTGGGTTTCACAATGCATTTGCCAATTTTATCAAGCTTAAATATTAGAAATTTCAGATCATCTAAAGTGACAACCAAAGTATTTTAATCCTATGGCACAGTTTAAGAACTTGAATTAATTTGAAATTCTAAAACCAACCTGCATCAAGCAATCAGACTGCCTCTTAAGAATATCTTTCTGCTCGTCCATGACTTGGAAGAATGATTGAGACTTCTGCTGTCGAAGACCCAACAACTTTTTTATAGCATACACAATGGTTCGATGCGGCCGACTCAAGCTTGGTAGTGCAGAAAAAGTATCGACCAAAGTTGGATCATTCAAAACCAAGTAACCAAACTCAAGACCGCCAGTAAGCAACTCAAATGACAGCCCACCAAGCAGGGAGACACAAAAAGATGAATTGATGCAAGTAAGCGATGAAAGACAAGCTTGCAAATCCCATCTACTCCAACCATCAGTGCAGAATTCAAGACCTGAGAATGAAGTATCAATCACCACCTTGACTCCATACTTGGCACAGACAGAAAGAATTTCTTTGATCTCATTGTTGCTATATAACAATCCTGTAGGATTAACAGTGGGACCACATAAGTACAACCATGGCTTCCTTAATGTTCCAAGCAAGCTTGAAAGTGTATCAGGCACGAGCTTAAAACCTACTTCTAATTTTGTGGGAACAATAACAACATCTGCACTCATGAACTTTGCTGCAGAGACATAACTACCATTTGTGCCTGAGGGGAAAAGGAAGGTTCCCTGTTCCTCAATACAACAAAGAACAAGCTTGTTGAAAAGGGATAGATGAGAGTTTGCATATATAAACTCTGAAGAACAATCACATTGGAAACCATAGATACTTTGTACCAGCTGCTCAATTGCAGGACGAACATTAGTCTCGGAGTCAACCATATTTTGTCTAGAAAAGCTCTCAAAGATGAAGGCCTTTACAACCGAAGGTAATGGCAAGAAGTTTTGATCTACATCCATGTGAATCAACGGAGAGTTTTTTTCATCATTAACAGAAAGTTCTGCTGTATTTAGGGCCAAAATAGCAGAACTTGCAAATCCTATCAACTTAACTGAGTTGCTGTTATCAGACTCTCTCTGCAAAATAAACAAGACACGTCGAGAAAAGACTAAATACAGCATAGTAAGTAATATTCTTGCACAATAATTTAAAACAATTCAAGTAATTATAAGCATTTCTGTGTTGTGTTTGTCTTGTGTATTCATGAGCAGGCGTCAAATAAAGAGAACAAGAGGGAGGAAGAGAACCTCCGCAAGTGGATGACGATCAGGTAGCTGAAATGCAAGCAACTCATGGAAAATACAGCCATAGTAGTACTGACTAAACAATGCTGTATGTCCTTCCATTAACTCCACGGTCTTTGATAATGTCTTGTAGACGGTGGAATCTTCAGATATAGTAAATGCCACTTCCAAATCAGAATAAACCTGAGATGTTCAATTACACAATCCAGAAGTGAGATCTTTAATGATATGATCTCAAAAATGTAATGATATATTATATTCATGCATGCTTACAAACAACAAAAATACTTTGTGTGACACAATTTTAACTGTTAAAGAACAAAATGCTACTAAACATGAGCATTTACCTGATTTTTCACTAGGCCACACAGGATAGCTGCATGTGATGGAAGACATTTTCCAGCTAAATATTTCAAAACCCCATTTGTTCCAGGAAGACTAGAAAGCTCAAAGTAGTCTGATATATCCAGAAATAGGCGAGTTCCAGTATCTCTAGTTGTATTCAACAAATTTTCAAACGCAGAACTTGTAATGGCCTCAAATTGAGCCATGCCAGTGATAACAACCTGAGGTTTCAGTTTTTTTATCAATTCAATCATCAGATCAGATTGGCGTGGTGCCTCAATTACTGTAATGGCCTTTTGATCATCTCCAGTTCCCTGAAAAATGTTGAATAAATAAGTATAGTCAAAAGGCTGTATAAACTCCTTTAGCTTCCAGTAATACAAATATCACTGGCATTGTGGCATTGTCAAACAGTTAAAATAATAGTGAAGTGCAGTTAAAGTGATAGTGAAGCACTAGCCACCCTGCACTCTCTGTTGTAAAACTGATTCCACTGATTCCAAACTGTCACCTACCCAAAGTTTCCACTAAGCAGACAATTCTAAATTTAGAATATAATCAATCAAATTGGAAAAAAAAAACAATTCTTTCAGAATTGCATGCTGGTCATGTAATTTGTGAACAGACACTAGTGTGGCACAATCCACCAACAAAAATTTTGTACACATGCAGATGATAGTAATCATTGGATAGGGTTATAGAAAAATAGGTATGAATATCAAGAGGAAATTGTCAAACTAAGGAAGATACAATTTCATTTGTCTTATAGACAATGTCTTTTTTTGTAACTGGTCATATTTGATTTGATCCACTAATAGATCCAATACCAACTTCATAAGTATTGTTCATGTTATTTGAATTTGTGTATGAGTGCTTGATACATGTATGAATCTAGATGTTTATATGGTCAATGGTGGAGTCAAAAAAGTGGCTTGGGTGAGAGTATCAAGAGTATCAGGCAATCAACATATGTTTGATAGAAGGTTCTGCATATTAGAGAGTCTTGCATAACCATACACCCTTATATCCAAGAGTTGTCAAATTTTGGTTCAATTCCATGAGGCTTTTTGGGTTAAATATGTCTAGCAAAAATGTATCTTTTAAGTTTTCAAAGATTTTGAGCAGTTCAAGCTTTTATCTGTAACAGTCTCTGCCTTTTCTGATAATTAATAACCAGTAACCTAGAGATGACTTTCGGTAACTACAAAGTAAGACTGACTTCTTTGGTATGAATAAGATGACATCTGTATATTGTTGGATAGTTTAGACTCTGATGCCATACGTGCAGGGTGTAGCCTTGTAGTGTGAATATAATTTCTTTACAATTGTCATTTAAAAATACAATCAATAACCTAGATATTGGTTCTATTGGTTTAAGTTTTTTGATCTAGTAACTACAAATCTTCTAAGCTCTCTAACTTTTTCTAAGAATTTCAGATTAATTATAGCTTATTTTCATGTACTTTGTGTATGCTTAACACGAGTGACTATATAATGGTGGGAGCCTCATGAAATATGCAACTATTATCCTCCAGAAGCAGCCACTTGTTGCCAAAAATATACTTCATTAAACCTCTGAGGTTAGTTATGAAAGATTTTTCATTAATCTCCATTAGCCACTTCAATTATTTTGGACCCTCATATGATCAATTCTGATCTCGTTTTATTATATCCATAGCAATTGAGCTGACACTACACCATTGTTCAAACCTGGAGCATAGTCATGTAGTATGCACTATCCTTTCTCAGTATATATACCTTAATCTTGTGGTTTGTTGAACTTTTTAACACCAAAAATCACCATGACCATAAGACAGACTATCCTAATTACAACACCAATGTGGCTTTCATGCAGAAAGCCTAACTCAATCATGCTGATTTTAGCCCAAAGAGATTTATTTTCACTTGCTTAAAACAAATAAGAATTACAGTAATTCATGCGTGAAATGACAAATCTATTTCCTCCACAATCGCATAGCACTGTGTCTAAGTATTTTCTTCTTATAAATATTTGTTTTGATATGGTTCAAAGACTCAAGCATGTTGCCAGATATTTAATAAATGGTTTGAAATTCCACAAATGTGAAAAACACATAATTCATGTTAGTTTAAATAATATCCTGGAGTATGGAACAAATGATACATTTGATCACAAACTTTAAATACCACTGATCCTAAACAAGAAGTTATGATACGTGGAATTTTAAGCCTAAGGTTGAAAAAATGCATTCTTAATGTTCAGATTCTTTTAATGCATTTTAGCATATTTGAGGCTACAAGAGAATTTGTACAAGCACAAGCAAGTGATGCAAGAGCAAAAGTCGATGCAAGATCAAACCTCAATTTTTAAAGATGTCAGCCATTGCTTGGGCAAGTTCCTGGTCAAATTTTCATCGACAATAGCAAGTTGTGGAGAGAATACTCGAAGAGCATTCTCAATGGCCACAGATCTTGAAGGGAAAACTGTAACATTCTTGTAAACAAAAAGAACATATGAAATTAGTATGACACACTACATGCATTTTGGAGAAAAACAAAGAACAGGAGAACAAATGCATAAAAAGTTAACAACAGAAAAGGGAACTCAAGTACAGAACAATTGGAATTGCATACATCATTAATATCTAAATGATTACTTTGTACCTAGCATTCAAGTCTGTAAGAATAATGTCACATCAAAAAATTGAGTTCAACAAGTTAGATCTCCCTACATCATGGAGCTAAGAGAGAATACAATTAAAGCATTCAGGGAAATTGGAAACTTTTCCTTGCATCCTATAACTTTTATCTTGCATTCTGGTATATCAACAACTATTATGAACAACATCCTTGGAAAATGCTTCTCACAACAATGAAATGCTGCAGAGAGACCCACTTTCTCCCTTTATATTGATTCTGGAAATTGATGTATTCATTATAGCTATGCAAAAGACAAATGAAAATGATTTAATCATAGGTATTTCAATAGGCCATCTGGGAAAGGTGTTAGCAGGACTGAATTTGCAAATGATATTGACAATCAATGAATTCATGATAGCTATGGAAGCAAATGGAAGTGGTTTAATCATAGCTGTTTCAATAGGTCATCTGGCAAAGGTGGTTAGCAGGACTGAATTTACAAATGATTTAATGTGTTATTCCAGGCAATGATGAAATGCACAGTTTTAAAAAGCCTTCACCAAGTCCACATATGTGGCCACCTAGGTAGATTTTGAAAGGGACTGCATATGGCATATGCTACCTAGATGAGCAATTGAGAAAGAAAATCTTGTTTGATTCATTTGAACCAATTTAGATCGTACCAAATTGACTTGAAATCCTAAGTTATTCTATTTATTAGTTTGTAGCTTAAAAAAGTTAAATGCTTATGTGTGTGTGTGTGTGTGTGTGTGTGTGTGCATTTTAAAGGCTTGGATAAAAGACACCATAAATACACTGTGCCTTGGATGAAACATGGTCAAATTGCCAACTAGCCTCCTAATGGTCTAGGCAAAAGTGGGATGGACCGGGGGCTTTATACAAGCATTACCATAATTGGTAAGGCACTATACTGGCCTCTAATCTCTTTCCCACTGGCCTTCCTTTTAGAGTCGAAATGGAGATAATCAAGTTTTTGGAAGAGACTTGGGCTAACTCATCCTACTTAACTTTCATCTTTCCAGAATTCATCCAGTTAGCCACTATTTTCCAATTGCAAGGATATCGAAAATGGATGCAACTGCAAACAGGAATGTCGTCTTTATAGTGTCAATACTATCATTCAGTCTGCAATTTCTAGTTACATTAATTAAAGATGGAACTCACAAACAATAAGGATGAGATTATATGGTGTTTCTCTAAATCAATT
Organism: Zingiber zerumbet; assembly: GCA_037833815.1. Lineage (NCBI taxonomy): Eukaryota > Viridiplantae > Streptophyta > Magnoliopsida > Zingiberales > Zingiberaceae > Zingiber > Zingiber zerumbet. The sequence continues at coordinate 3,508,684 of JBBMJZ010413099.1, read as the reverse complement.
ACCTAAACTGCTATGTCGGCTAACAATAGTATAGGGGTACTAAATGTATTGGCCTATACCACCAAGGAAATGTAAACTATCAATGAAATCCGTTTCTTTCTGGTTGGCTTCTCTCTCTTAACATGAAATCCAACTTATTGAGGAAGGATTCTAATTCAAGATAAAGGTGACCATCATGGAGAAGAAGAGAAGGAAATTGATCATATGATCCTCAATTGTAATGTGGCAATGCCAGTTCGGTAAAACTGGATTCTCCACTGAAAGCTACTCAGGAAAAGGAACACCTACAATATATAACAAATTGGAAAGAGGCAATGCTTGGGACATGTCAAGAATAAAATTGCTTTGTTTGATGATGATCTTGACATATGTGTTTGTGGTGAAGCCATAATCAATGAATCTTGGAAAGCACTCTAACATAGCATATGAAGACATAATAGTCATCCACAATGTTTTATGCTGTTCAAGACATCAGACTTTTCCCACAACATTTATGAGAAATGACATGTATAACTCCCTAAGAATGTTTTTTCTCTGTTTCACATGGGTTGCAATCATTGTGGCCATAGTTTGAGTCCTTTCAAAATCCGTGAGAAGATATTTGGCCTTGGATACGTGTCCTTGACAAAAGGATTCACAATTCATAACATAAAAAAATTGAGAAAGAGCTCCAAAACATATAGATCAATTATTAATGTCGTAGAGCAAACTACATTTCCTCTATAATTCAAAAAAGGAGGAGAAATGAATATATTGTTGTCCAATAGTGGGATAAGATTGATATAGTTGATCCTGAGTATTTGAGACTCATGGCTCTTGTTGCTGTCATATTCTAAGGTATGATTCCACAGTACCCAAGTGCAGCATTCCATTCATATTGTTGAAGTGCAAACTTACACATTAATATGACCATAATAAGAACAATCTGTGAAACTTAAGTAGAAAATTAGTTCTTACATCCGCAGTTATTGGAATACGATGGTAGACTTTCATGAATCCAGCTATAAAGTTCCTAAAATCTGTACTTCCTGCTGGAGGTTGATATGGTAGAAATGTATTTTCTTTTAGTACACTAGCAAGATAAGCTAGAAATGGTATCTTTTCATCAGCAACAGAATCATTGTCAAATGACAAATCCAAGGAGCTGCTGAGTTCCTGGAATCCATTTTTTATAAAATCGAATATGATTTTCACCTGCCAACACACTTCAGATTGCAGTTACATGTGCAATACAAATTTCTCTCATAAAATAAGAACAAAATTGTGCACCTGATTTGGTTGACGGAGATTACAACTATAGACTGACAAAGCATGTGAAATGCGACCACCAGACTTTGCATATGCAAAAGCAGTGCGTGCGCAAATTGGCTGATCACCAACAAGGCCCATAAAAAACTCGAAACGATGATGGCTGTTCTTCTCAATTTCAACTAAAGCTGAAATATCTGTATCAGCAGCCTAAAAAAAGTTGAGTTCTCAGAAAGAATACTTACTACCTAAAGTAAACCATGGAAAAAAAAAAGTGGATATAAACTGTAGAAAGCATGTCTCAAAGGATACCTCTAGGTGCCTGTATTTCATAACTAGAATCAACAAGGCATTTAGCATGATAGGAATTTTCAATTGCTTATACCTGCATAATTTTTGTCTGCCAGAGTTTTGTTATGGAGAAACCACGACGTTCAAACAAGCGTTTACAAACAACTTGCCCTGGACGCCCTCCGATATTGAATATCATGATCCCATTAGGTTTAATGACCTCGATTCCTTCCTCAACAGCTCGTGCAATTAAACCCAGGCCAAATTGGTCTTCAAGGACTCCCTAATGAATTAGGTTGTGTAAGAGTTAATATACAAGGAAATAAATACAAAAAAAAGTTCAACAAGCACAAGAACTTAAAGCAAGAAGAAACGAGATCTATTTTGAGTTATACTGCTTTTATGCATGCTGTATGTAGTTAAAAAATGCTGAATTAAACATCTGCATATAATGCACAATTATACAGACAGCCCCCATCTCTTTTCAAGCCTCACAAAGTACATTGGAGTGGAGGCTACATATCAATAATTCCAGAACTTTCTGAAGATAACATCTTACTGATATAACTAGTGCCAAGAAGTCAAGGATTCTAGAAGACTGATGTCTTACCATTTATGGAAGTTTTCTATCAGGTATATCATTAGTGCCAAGAAGTCAAGGATTCTAGAAGACTGATGTCTTACCATTTATGGAAGTTTTCTATCAGGTATATCATTCCTCATGAACCAAATAAATGAAATCTTGTGAGTAAATACATAAATGTATATCATGTTAACTTCACCAATAATATGCATACTCAAATATGAATCATAGAAAGAAAAAAAATTACTGAGTTGTCTGACACATGGACACATCTATACCAATTTCTAATCAATTAATTAAGAATTTAATTGTAAGGTTGTAAAATCAAAATATCTGCAATAAGAAGGAACTTCTTGGCATTGAGTAAGTACAAGATGAGAGGACTTGTGGAAATATTTCTCAATATTAGAAAGAGTAAAGGAAGATATATTGTACTTATTTTATGTCCAATCTTATTTACACATTTGAGAACATTAAGCTCAACGTCTGTTTGCATTAAATATGAAGGATATTTAAGACGAGAACAACTACAACTAAGCCTTAGTCCGACTAAGTGAATAAAGGTTACAATAGGCATAATCCTTATGTAAGCTACAATAGGCAAATTGGTTCAAAATTCAACCAACTTAATCTAATTCATTATCATAGATCCATTCTCCCAATTAACACAAATGGCTTCATGTATACACACCCATAGCTTGTGTAACCAATGAATCCACAATAACATAGCCATATGCACAACATAGATTATTGAAATGCTCCAATTATATATATTTTTTCTTCCTGTCTTAATTTTAGTTCCCAATCATGCCCCTAACTAATAATAAAAAAAAATCCCTTCAATGAATGGCATACAGTAAAAACAGGATTCCTTACACATGATAGTCCCTCTACCTATGTTTATTAATCAATATAAAATTATATTTTAAACCTTGTAATAAAGGATACTAATGTTTACAATTATATGCCTAGCACCCTTCCTCAAGTTGTCTCAAAGATATCCTCAAAAAAATCCATTTTATTATGGATATACTTGATCCTAGTTTGTCTCAAGAACACAGTTAGCAAACTCTCTAGAGCTAACCATGGTTTAAAATCTCAAGTTGTACCGAGGTTTCATTCTTGAACCTGAACAATACAGTTTTGGTACCGTATCGTGCCGATATAGTTTTAATATTTTTTAACTATAAAATATATTAACTAAAAATAAAAATTCAATCTGAATATTTAAAAATAAAAAATAAAATAATTTTAAAAAAATATATTAAATTAATATGATAATTTTATTATGCTTTAATTAAGTATATTTAAATTATCTCAATCAGCTAGAAGGTAATAATCTAAGTTATTTAATTTTACGCCCTTGCTCCCTATTTCGTGCCACCATGATTGTGGGCACGCGTGGCCCGCGCGACGCTTGCTAGGCCCTGGTGACACATCTGGGCGCATTGAAGGCCTGCACGACGAGTTCGGAGGCATCGCGGGGCCCACACAACATGTCTAGACTTGTCACCGAGCATCGACTCGGGAGGCGTGCTTGTGCCGGTGCCAGTCCGCGGGTGAAATGAGATGTTTCAGAATTTTAATCCAAGGAGCTAACAGAAAGTTTGTTAATTTCATTAGATTACATCTTCTCTCCAATGTATTTGCAATTAATCTCTATGTACTTTTACATCTCGTGAAACATTCAATTAGAGGTTATGTGCATGATAGTTTGGTTTTCATAGTACAACTTGATTGACTCTTTAAGAGCATATCCCAATTCAAGCATTAGTTGTTTAACCCAAATTAGCTCATATGTAGCTAGGGCTGTAACCCTCCACCTCTGCACTTGATCTATTATAAAAAAATTTCTTCTTGGTCTTTCAAGATATAAAATTTCCTCAAAGAATGATGTGACAACCCAATATAAATCTTCCACCTATGAAAACATTTCTCTGGTCAACATAGTGTTCCCAGCAATCTAAAGAGGGTCTTTGTCCAAATATAGAAAACCTTTATCTTTCCCTACAACATTCTTCAAATACTATAGAATTCTAAATACATCCTCTAAACGATCATGACATAAAGCCTTAAGAAATTAACTAATCATGCTCACTACAAATGGTAGGTGTTTTGTAACTATGAGATAGTTTAGTTTTCAATATCTTTTAGATAAGTTAATGACTACCTACTATCAATTTGACATTTGGAGTCATTGAAGTATATATGGATTATTTTCTAACATATTAGTCTCCTCCAGTATATTAAATGTATATCTTTGTTAGGAGCTATAAATGTCTCCCCTTAGTGGGCCACCTATATGCTAATAAAATATCGCAAATGACCTGGATCATTGGTTTGAAAGTGTTAATACAAATAGGCTTCTGACCTAGTGAATAGAGCCATCACAAGTTATAATGATATGATATCATTCAGATTAATGATATGAAGGATAGCCTTCTCAAATGGAGTGCTAAAATGAAATATTAAGTGATATGAGTCCCTTCTCATCATCCCAACCTAAAGGAGCATAACAATTTATCAAAAGATGCTCTAGGGATTGCTTCAAATGCTACAAGGACCGTATGAGCAACAAACTCTCAAGATTATTCTATGTATGCTTCTTCCGTAAGATCATCGTAGAGGAAGGCATTCTAGATATCCAACTAGTGAAGGTTTACAATAAATGTTTGTCAAGATAAGGAAGAGTCAGTCTAAAGCAATGTTAACCACAAGAAAAAAAGTGACAATGTAATCTGCTGTATCCCTTAGCCACCAATTGAGACTTTAGAGATCTATAATTAGAGGAGGTGATGTATTCATTGTAAATGCAACCTATTGTAGCCTTGCCATAAAGTAGCATTATAATGTCGCTCCTCAACCTTAGCTTGTTTCTACCTTAGATGTGAGGGTACCCCTAAAAAGCCTTAATAACAGAGTAAGAAGTCAAAGAAGAAATGAAGGTCAAATAGCTAGGTGATAATGTAAAAAAGATTAGGAATAAGATATAACGTGAAAAGTAGCACCAAAGTGAGTACTTTTCCACTGAACAAAAAAAAAAGACCCAAACCATATGTTGGATCTAGATTAAGAGGTGATATTGAGTGAGCAATGGAGCCCCAAGGAGACAATTATTTAATATAGATCCCCATCAGTTAAGGCTAAGAGAAGGTGATAAAATAGACAAGGTACAACTAGAAGCACCTCGATTGTAGATTTGAAGTAGTGCCATCAATTTGGGTTAACCCATCGGGTTAGCCCATCCCTCTAAACAATTTAACCAAGTTGGGTTGGAATTTTATCACCCCATTTAGGTGGGTTGACCCGCGGGCCAGCCCGTGACGGGCTTGGGTTGGCCCGTGGGTTGAGAAAGAAAAATTCTCCAAAGAATTTTTTTCTCAAATAAGTAGAATAAGTAAGAGCGAGAGATTCAGAGGTGCTCCTTTTGTAGAATTAAATTTTAGAAAAAATAAATATGAGTTTACTCTTCATTGAGGAAAACATTAATAAACCATAACCAAACAAGTAGTCCAAATCAAGGTTTAAAATTTTGACATGTGCCGAGATTTCAGTCTCAAACTGAAACAATATGATTTCAATATCGTATCGTGTCGTTCCGATACAGTTTCGGTATTTTTTTTATTTATATATACAGTAATTATAAGATAAATAAGTTTATGGTATATATAAAAATAAGTTGTATATTGATTTTGTATAAGTTCTCAATTATTGAACAACTTAATATTGTTAGAAAAAATAAT
>JBBMJZ010413099.1:3474956-3488894 GCA_037833815.1 Zingiber zerumbet | reverse complement strand
CAATCCTTATGAGCTCCTCAAGGGGACATCATCAACCTAGATAACTAGGACACAGTTTTCTTCTATAATCAACAACATACCATATAAATAATATTATTTTTCAACTTATCGGACATATTGATTTAACTAATAAATCTCACCCATTGATAAATTAAAGAAATAAATATATACTAAGTATATGTGCTTGTTATTATATCGGGATTAAGAGTACACACATCCAGTTCTGTCCTTTTTATGCAATCAGTATAAAAGGAATAACATTAAAGGATCCTGCTTAATACACTCATAGTGTACTAGTATAATTTTATAGTCAAGATAAACTAAAACCAAATTACACTACGACCGTTTCGATGGTTTGTCCCTATTCATCTTAGTCGTGAGCTACTATTTATAATTTGTAAGGAACTGATAACATGATCTTCTGTGTGGCACCACACACAATGTTATCTACAATATAAATTAAATGGACAACTGCATTTAACTAAATGTAGACATTTGACCAATGCGATTCTCATTTCAAAATAAATATTTATACAAAAAGCTAGGCTTTTAGTATACATCCTAACACAAACTCCACAAACGATGAAGGTAAAAGGATTCATTAAAAAACAACTAGTAATGATACTTATAGATTCAGGAAGCACCAACAATTTCCTAGACTCAACCTTAGCAAGAAGGCTTAAACAAAAAATAGAGCAAGCATCTACATTTTATGTTAAGGTGGCGGATGGAAGATCACTTACAAGTCCAGGAAAGTACGATGATATTAAAATTTTCTTACCAAATTATGAATTAATCCCAGATCTCTTTCTTCTACCCCTAGATGGATGTGATGTTGTACTTGGAGCACAATGGTTAAGAACATTAGGAGACATAATATGAAATTTCTCTCAACTAACAATGCGCTTCCAAATCAAGGAAAAGAAGTTTGCATCAAAGGCAAAAGACAAGAGACAAGATACTATCACATCAATCAATAGTTATTAGGTAGAGCGGTTATTAAAGAAAGATTGTTCCATTTTTCTCATGCAACTCTCCATAAAAAAGGATTCTAAAGGTACCTCACATACCCCTCAAGAATTAGAGGCACTTCTTTCAAAATTTTCTATGATATTTGCTGAGCCAAAGGGACTTCCTCCATCACGTTCACATGATCATCGTATACCTCTAATACCGGGGAGTGCACCAGCAAATGTTAGGCCTTATCGCTACCCTTACATACAGAAGGAGGTAATTGAGAAGATTGTACAAGAGATGCTTCAAGCTGGTATTATTCGCCCAAGTGTAAGTCCGTATTCTTCTCCAGTACTGCTTGTGCGAAAGAAAGACGGAAGTTGGCGAATGTGTGTAGATTACAGGGCACTCAATAAAATTACAGTGAAAGATAAGTACCCCATCCCCATCATTGATGAATTACTTGATGAATTAGGAGGTTCATCATTCTTCTCAAAGCTGGATCTTCGCTCAGGCTTTCATCAGATAAGGATCTATCAGCCAGACATTCCAAAAACAGCCTTTCGGACTCATGATGGTCATTATGAATTTTTAGTCATGCCTTTCGGTTTAACTAATGCACCTTCTACATTCCAAAGTTTGATGAACGATATCTTCAGGCCTTACCTCCGCAAGTTTGTTTTGATTTTCTTTGATGATATCCTTGTTTATAGTTCATCATTCGAAGATCATTTGCATCACCTTTATAAAGTACTCACTCTTTTACGTGAGCATTCTCTTTTTGTGAAAAGATCTAAGTGCAGCTTTGGGACAACTAAGGTGGAATACCTTGGTCATATTGTAAGCCGAAAAGGAGTAGCTACTGATCCCTCAAAGGTTCTAGTAATGAAGGAGTGGCCCACCCCAAAGAATATCAAGGCATTACGTGGTTTTCTGGGTCTCACAGGTTATTATCGTAAATTTGTAAAAAATTATGGAAAGATTAGTGCTCCACTAACAGCTTTGTTAAAGAAAGACGCTTTTAGATGGTGTCCTGAAGCAGAAAATGCATTTCAGAATTTAAAGGAAGCTATGACGACAACACCAGTTCTTGCACTACCTAATTTCAATAAGCAATTTGTCATTGAAGCCGATGCATCCGGAGTTGGAATCGGAGCAGTACTTATGCAAGGACAGCCATTAACTTTTACTAGCAAGGCACTATCTCCTTTACATCAACATATGTCTACTTATGATAAAGAAATATTGGCTATCATACATGTCGTTACAAAATGATGACCCTATCTTCTTGGTCGACGCTTTCAAATACGAACTGACTATAAGAGTCTTAAGTTCATCTCGGATCAACGTATCTCAAATATAGATCAACAAAAATGGATCAAGAGGCAATTGGGATATGATTATAAAACCGTTTACAGGGAGGGAACGAAAAATACAGTAGTTGATGCTTTATCTCACCTTCCTAACCAAATAGAGTTCGCTGCTATATCTTTAGTAACTTGCAAAAACTTGGACAACATAAAAAGAGAGCTATAGGAAATTTAGACACAAGCTCTCATCCAAAACAAATTACAAAATTCATCGCCAGAACCCCACTATTCTTGGGATAGAGAAATTTTACGATATAAAAATAGAATCTTCCTTCCAATAAACTCAGTTGAAAAGGAGTAATATTGGAGGAATTTTATTCTTCACCAATTGCGGGGCATTCTGGCTTCCTACACACGTATAAATGAATTTCAAGAGCTTTCTATTGGAAAGGAATGAAGAAAGACACCAAAAACTTTGTTGTTGAATGTGATGTATGCCAAAGAAACAAAGGAGAAAATGTAGCAAGACCAGGTCTTCTTCAACCCCTTCCCATATCTGAACAAATATGAACCAACATTTCCATGAATTGCATAGATAGGTTACCCACGTCACAAGGACAAACCACTATTATGGTGGTCGTTGATCGTCTTACAAAATATGCCCATTTGTTCATTACCACATCCTTATACAGCTGCCCGTGTTGCTCAAGCATTTGTTGACCATATAATCAAACTACATGGGCTACCAAGATCCACTGATAGAGATATGGTATTCACAAGTAAATTTTAAAGAGAATCATTCCAATTGCAAGACACTAAATTTAATTTTAGCACATCCTACCACCCACAGTCAGATGGACAAACAAAGGTGGTTAATCAATGTTTAGAAAATTATTTACGTTGTTTAACTGGTGATAGACCCAAGGAATGGATTCGTTGGCTTTCATAGGCAAAATGGTGCTACAATACGACCTACCACTCAACTAAGATTACCCCATTTGAGGTCGTTTATGGATGTATACCGCCCTCAGTTAGCTCATACACACGTGAATCAACAAATGTGCATCAAGTCAACCAAAACCTATGCACAAGGGACCAGATATTGCAACTTTTGAAAAACAATTTATGTAATGCACAAGCAAGAATGAAGCAATTGACCGACAAACATCGTTCGAAAAGAGAATTTGCAATAGGAGATTGGGTTTTTCTAAGACTTCAATCATACAAACAATTTTCAATTCACCCTTCAACCTCCATGAAGTTGTCACCGAAATTTTATGGCCCTTATAAAGTGATAGAGCATATTGGACCAGTTGCTTATCGCTTGGAGCGTCCACAAGATTCTAAAATACACCCTGTATTTCATGTGTCTTGTCTAAAAAAGAAATTAGGCAACAAATTTACTCCTCAACAATACCTTCCTAAAGTGAATTCAAATGGTGAAGTTAAGTTTCAACCTTATGCTATTTTAGAAAGGAGACTTGTAAAGAAGAACAATCAAGCAACGGTTGAACTATTAATTCAGTGGGACAACTTATCTATCAATGATGCAACATGAGAGTTATATGATACAATTCAAGAAAAATTTTCAGAGTTAATTGCTAAACAACTTTGAGGACAAGGTTGTTTTGAAGGGCGGTGGAATGATAGGATTCTTTAATGGATCTATTCAAATAAATCCTTTAACTTTATTTCCTTTTCTAAAGATAAGTTTTAGACCTTTTCCTTAGGGATGACAATGGGTCGGGTTTAAACTAAGTCCCGTATTAAACTCGCCCTATTCGGGACGGGTTTAAACTTGGTTAAATGGGTTATGGGGCGGGTCTAAACTCGTTGACCGTGTTTAGAAGCTGGTTCAGGGTAGGTTACGGATTTCAATGAACCCGCCCTGTATATTATTATTATTATTATTTATGTTTTATATTTATATTATAAAATATACAATAATAATAAATTATTGTCGAATTGTATTTTTTTTTTTTAAACTTAGCGGGTTGGCAGGTCCAACCTGCTATGGACCCGTCGGGTTTTGAGCGGGGCCGGGGCGGGGCGAGTTGAAAAATTAGGCAGGGCGGATCCGGGTTTATGTCTAAGTTCTGGGATTGGCCAAACCCGACCTGAACCCGCCTCGTTGTCATTCCTACTTTTCCTTTTCTAAGATAAGTTAGAACTTTTCTCTTGAAAATGTATTTTTATTTTATTCTTTTTCTTTTGAAAAGGTAGTTTAGGTGCCTATTTAAAGAGATGTTATGTAATTTTGGAAGACAAGTAATTTTCGTTTTGGTTAATCAATTTCACTTGATTATTGGAGGCAGATCCCCTCGAAGTGATCACCCTATCCTCCTTTTCATTTTCTTTCCTTCAATTTTTCCACACAATAGGCCCCGGGTTCCTATCATACTTGTCATTTTCATGGATCTTATGTGTCTTCCATCGTTATCAGATAAACTCTTGCTAGATGAGAAGAAAAAAAAGTTGCTAGTCTTGTCAAGAAGGGGAGGTTGGAATCCCATAGATGGTTGTAAGGTTAATAATGGTGTAGCAGCCGTATCATGTGGATAATTCTTAGACCTTCAATGCTTTCTAGGTCTGTTTAAGTTGATTATTTAATCTCCACAAAACATTTCAGTTAAGGGATGATTTTCCTCGTTAGAGATATTCATAGAAATGCCATTAATCAGATAAGAATGAATGACTGAATTGAGAAGAACTATTAATCTTATATGATTGTCATGTGAGGGAAATTTTATAAAATTGTATTGCAATCTACCATACTTTATGGATTATGTGTTGAACAATTAAGAAACATGTATTAAAAATTAAGCTCACATGTAAGTGCGAAGATGAATGTGTGAGATTATTTACTAGGTAAGATGATTAAATTTATAGTCTCTAACTGGCGCATGTTTTGGTTTGTGGCGTCAAGAATTGTTTCTGTGGCTTTGCTGGTCTTACTTTTGTTTTGATGTCGCTCATTTCATTTTCTTCTTCTGCTTACCTTTGTGATTTAGAATTATCTCTAACAACTATCCAGTTGCTCACTCAACTTGGAACGTAAGAAACTGACTTTTACTGTTAATTTTTGTGAATGTTAACCTACAACAGTAGTATTTTACTCAATAGATAATGCTAAATTGACTTGACAACATATAACTTACCTTTACGGCAGAAATAAAGATTCCAAAGTTCAACTTTTAATTGAGCATACTTTGTAAAATGATGAGCCTATTTTGGAAATGATATAAAGTTGAACAATTTTAAAGGGTTGAAGTGAAAGTTTGAGAGTAAAAAATCAACTATAATTTTTCAGCAATTCCAATGTGTTTTAACTTCCAAAATTGCAGCATCTTATGAGTCCTTTATGTTTCTAGTCTTTATGAGTGCTTTATCATTACTATGAGTCCATCTACTAGTATAAATATGTATGTTGCTGGAATATGGAATAGAAATTGAGTTTTTTTCCTCAGCTTGTTTGATGCAATCTCCGTGTGATGCCTAGGACCCCTTAGGTGTGATATCTAAGTTTTTACAATATTTCTGCACTACTTCTCCACCTAATTTCAGATTCCTACTCCACAATCCTTCTGACACTCAATCTCTCTTCTTGTGCTGCATCACGGGGTTTACTGAATCTATTGGTAGATGCTCTTGTGTTGCTATTTTGAATGTTACAATAATATTCCACATTCTGCCTTCTGCCTTCTGCCTTTCGTTGTTGAATATCCTTCTGAAATGTTATGGACATACTATTGTGATTATTTTGTTGTATTTTTCTTCCTCTATTGTTTTATCATGTCAGGTTTCTATTTGCTAGCTAACCCCACCTAGTGGGATAAGGCTCGGTTGTTGTTCTTGTTGTTGTCGTCAGGTTTCTCTTTGCACTTGTAATCATAGTTAATAATTATTGGAACTGCTTGACATAATGCTAAACCTGAACTTTCTTTATGAATATAAACAAGATTGAGTTGCTGATTATCTTCATGGCATTTTAACATGCAGGTCCACCGGGTTCCGGAAAGGGTACCCAATCTCCTATTATTAAGGATGAATATTGCCTGTGTCATTTGGCAACTGGTGACATGTTGAGAACTGCTGTGGCTGCTAAGACCCCTTTAGGTATTAAAGCTAAAGAAGCTATGGATAAGGTATTCCTCTTTTGTTATAAAAAGTTGGCATGATTAAAGGTTAGTTATTCTTGTTACTTACTGAATCATTGGCTCTTCGTAAACTAGGGAGATCTTGTTTCTGATGACTTGGTCGTTGGGATAATTGATGAGGCTATAAAAAGGCCATCATGCCAGAAAGGTTTCATTCTTGACGGATTCCCAAGGACAGTAGTTCAAGCAGAAAAGGTAATTTTTCCTTGTTCAGCTGCAGTTCTGGATTTATTATCTGTAGAGCAATTTGTACTGTTTTTCACTTTTTCCACTTTTATTCTTCCCATTTCAACCTGCCATTTCTTTCTGCAGCTTGATGATATGCTAGCAAAGCAAGGTACCAAGATTGACAAGGTGCTCAACTTTGCAATTGATGATGCCATTTTGGAGGAAAGAATCACTGGGCGTTGGATTCATCCATCTAGTGGTAGGACTTATCATACAAAGTTTAATCCTCCAAAGGTTCCTGGTGTGGATGATGTAAGCAAATGGTTCATTACTCTAGTTTTGCTCAACCACAATGTACTTATTTAGTTCTGCTACAAGACTATGTTCCCTATTATTTTTTACTGTTTCTTAATTTCGTGGAATTTGGGCCAAATTTATTAGCATGAAGCCATAGAAGTCCAATGGAGCCCTTTAATATCTTCAGAGATTTTAAGTCATTCTTTTCAGTTATAGAGTTATATTTGAGCACGTGATAGAGTGTGTGACATATATCTCTCATTCTTTTAGATTTACTTTAATTCTTTTAAACATTAATTCTATGAAGAAGATTACTTCTTTTTACATTGTTTGGATATTTGTACTAATCAATCCAATTCTTCCACTTAGCATGGCCACATCTAGTGGATCCAATCATTGTATTTGATCCTCTAGTCTAATCCATGCTTCTAGTTCTTATTGAACTTCTCACTTGTGGCCTGCCACATTGCTAGTGATCAGGCATATGGTGTTTTCTCTTATAGTTTTAAGAAAGTTCCAAATCAGATGTTACCGCTTCTACACTAAAAGCTTGTAGGGAATTCAGAGGTTAAACATTGCCATATGAACCATTTTGGACAGTGCAACCAGCAAAGAGGAACATCGCCATTAGTTTGTTCTAATGATTAGGAGTGTCCTGGATATTCAAGCATTCTTCATGGCAACTAAAATTGGGTCCTGAAATTCTTGACCCTAGTAATATGATGACTCAAATTTCTCAAAGTTGACCATCATTTGACTCTATTGTCTTAGCAGTCATGATTTTTTAGTTTGTGGGAGGCAGATTATATGCTGGTTGTCATGTCAGAGTTCTATATGCAGAAATCCCTTGGTCCCTCTCATCTTAAAGTGATTGTCTTGATGAACTAAATGCTGCTAATTTTGTACATTATTCCTTTCTGAGAATTTTTTACCTGTTTCTTTATAGAAAAAAAATTACTTTTTCTTTTAAACATTCTGAACATACTAGCAGACTTGTTGATAATATATCATTGTAGCAGCCTTAATCCTGCTTTAGAATTTCACTTGATTATATTTTCTTTGTTATTCATTATATTTTTTCCCACCGCCGCATTTTAATGTTTAAAGTTGTGGTCTGTCTCACTATTTCATTACAGAATAGCTTATTAATTTGGTTTGTCTGTCATTTTTCTTTGAAAGGTATCTGGAGAACCCTTGATCCAGAGGAAGGATGACACAGCTGAAGTCCTCAAGTCAAGGCTTGAATCTTTTCATAGGCAAACTGAACCTGTATGGTTTCTCCCTTTTTCACTAAAATATCTTGATTCTAGAATTTTTTACACTGTTCATGTAACTTAAGGGACTACAGGAGTTCACACATTTGCATCTTGAAGTCATTCAGTTCGGCTTCTATTTACATGTTTGCCTATTTTCTTGTGCACATGTGCTTGTCTTAGTGTAGGTATGAAGATTCATTTTATCTTAAAGTAGAACATTCTTATTTGCCAACATCGAACCCATTTATACTCTGCATCCTCCTCTTTCTAGCCATCCCTCAGTAGTCGTTTGCAAGCATTTTTCTATTCATATATTCCATCTGAGTTGTCTGATTGTCCAGTTGAGGTATCTTCTCATGGAGCCAAATGAAAGGAAAAATGAATGCATTGATTGAGCCTCTGCTTCAACAAATTTTTTACCATTGTAGTTACCAGTCAATTTCTATGCAAATTCTATATAGATTTCATTGTTACATGATTCTTCCTCTTTTTATTCAGTTGACAATGTTTAAACCACGATGACCATACTATATATATTTTTTTGTAAGTTTGATTTCAATTTGCAAACTGAATCGTAATTAATGTGCTTGATCACATGTTATTAAATGAGATGTCTCCTTATTATATAAGGTATAGGATGCAACAAGTTATTTTAAATGAGAAAGAAACCTTTTTAGCCAATTCTATAATATTTTAGCTAAAATTTATAGTTCATGATTCACTACTACTCATGTTCCTAAACTCACTATATTCTTCTGTTCTATAAAAAACAATTTGAGGACCTTCCTTGTGATCTCAATAGACAATTTTGTTTGCTGATCTGAAATATTTTTGTGCATTTCCAGGTTATTGATTACTACAGAAAAAAGAGCATTGTCGCTCAACTTCATGCTGAGAAGTCCCCCAAAGAAGTGACTATCGAAGTGCAGAAGGTTCTTTCCTGAGAGAAATCCTCTCACTGTTCTCTGTTTAACTTCAATGCTCCTTTGATAATTCAGATTTTTTTTTTTGTTTTCCCTTTTCCCATGACTCGATTAAAACTTTCTGAATATGTTATTCTCATATTCGGCCACAACATTTGCAGTTGCATCGAAATAAACGATTAGAAACGAAGAGTTCTGTTGTATTTTTTATTGGAGATTTCAGGTTCAAGTTTCTACAACCCTAGTAGTTTCCTTTCAAAGTTTAAAGCCTTATCTCGTTATGCTATCATCTTTCCTTGTGTTTCTCTAGATTGTTTGAAATGAAAATAACTTGGTAAATTGCTTTGTTCATAACTGAGGTGTATGGTCAATAATGTTGCAATATTTAATCTTTTTAATGCGATGCTCAGTGAGTTGGACATCAGATGAGTCAAAAAAATCAGTCACCCATATGGATTATATTTTTGCACCTCGTTTAAAAGAGCCTCCTTATTATTTTCAGAATCATTCAGAAGACACTTTGATTTTTAATCAAAAGGGGGTTAATCAAAAGGGTGTCCACTCTCATCCATATGTTTTCTTGTCTAATTCCCTGAACCTAGTTGGATGCTATCATCATAGTTGCTATAATATAGAGAAAAATATAAAATTAAAATTATTTGAAGCTCGAAGAAAATTTAAATGATATGTTTTTACTTTAAAACTAGGTTATTATGAGTTTTACCTAATAATTTATTATTGATTTGATATATTGTGTATCTTATTGTTCAATTCGAGTTAAATGTTATGATTTTTCAAAGTTTAAAATTTAAATTTTAAAAAAATATAATTTTTATTGAATTACAAGACACATAATATATCTAGTTAAAATTTATTCAAAGATTTACCGTTGGTTTTGAGGTAGTAGACGTAAAGACATAATTTTATACTAAAAAGTATCATTTAAATTCTTTTTAAAGGTTAAAAATTTGTTGGTTTTGAGTTAGAAGACGTATATAGTAACTATGATTATAATGATTTAATCATTACGTTTACTTAGTATAACATGACCGAATCAAGATTTAGATAAGAAGGCAAGTGCTAGAAACATGTGCATGTCAGAAGCGAGAACATGAGGGTATTTCTGTTATTTTATAAGACGGTGAGACGTCTTTTTATTAAAAAAAAATCAATCTTTGACTATTCGGTAAATAAACGGATGCCCTTTGACTCTTGTATGATGAACAGGTTGTTCTATTAGCAGGAATTTATATAGGATGAAATTCTCGTTCTTAGGAATATTTAAATTGAAATGTGCCATATTTTTGGTCAAAACATCGAACATCATTTTATTCTTTAATTAAACTTTGTCCAAGTTTATTTATATCAATTAAGTAGTATTTATTATTTAAATAATATAAATATTTTTGGATCTGCCTTAATGAATTTGATTCAACACACAGACTATGCAAAAAAAAAAAAAGTGATTAATAGTAAAGATTATTTTTTTATTAATTCTAAAATATTTTAACTTATAAACTATTATTTCAATTAACACACAAATTACAAACAAGTTTCACAGCTCCGGTGGAAATTTATAGAATTATATTATAAATTTTATTGAACTATTTTTCTAATTGTATCATTTTTCAGAGGCGCATTTAATTATTCTTGCATATTAAATAATATTTTATTTTAAAATGATTTTACGTATTCATTTAATATATTTTATTTCTTTTATATTATTTTTGTAAACAATTCATACACTGATATTATGATATATAAAATATGACTATTATGTCACTTTTAATTTAGAATTAACGCATAAAATATAACATTTAAAGGTCTTTGAAATCAAGGGAGTTCTTTAAAGGGATCATTATCCCACTAAAATCACTAATGCCAATTTCTAGCTCCCCTAAAACTCAAGGAAAAAACAGGAAAATTAAAAAAAATGATTAGTTGAGAATTAAGTATGTTTTTTTAAAAATACTGTATTTTATGATTGTTTAGGACCCTGTATATGGTTTTCAATATTTTATAATATATTTTAACTTTCAATTAAGTTTTGCCAAATCTGTAAGGGTGTATTTGATTAGGGGTTATCTTTGATAATGTTATTTATATATTCAGATTATCAATAAAAATTCTGTTTGATTTAGGTAATCGACGATTCTAGAGTAATGATCTATGTCCAACACGTCAGCAAAAGGAGCATGTAATCCGGAATCGGAAAACTTTAAAAAAGTAGAGTTTTTCTTTATTCGGAGTTAATAAAAAAAATTTACTAAAAATATCCTCCAATATTTACACTTTAGGATAAAATACTCCTAAAATTTTTATAACAAAAATTTTATTTTAAATTATAAAAACTAAATAAAAATAAAAATATGTGATATTTTATTAAAAAAATAAAATTATGTATATATATATATATAACATAAAGTTAAAAAGGCCATAAAGCTAAAAAAAAATAATATGTATCATTGATTTTCTAACTGAGGGTAATACAGCAAAAAAAAATTAAACTATATTATATATTAAAACCTTTAAACAAATAACTTTTTATTGCATTACTTAGATTGAACCAAATAATATAATAGATTATGTTTTATTCTTCATAATCTTAGTTAGATGATTACCTAGTAATCACATAAGTTATGTAACTAAAGATATATATAATAATTTGAACCAAATATATCTAAATGTAGGCTGCCAAAACTTAAGTGTCAAATAAATCTTAAATAATTTTATCCTTATTTAGAATTTTTGACATGATTTTTAAAAATTAGATAATGTATTTATCACTTAGTTAGGTTTAACAAAAACTTAATGCATCAAAACTTAATTAGGTTTGAAAGGGAGAAAGATAGCATATATAATAAATAAATAAAACTTAGTGCATCGTGTACACTTTTTGATTTATCTTGGTAGCCAATAGGAAAATTCCGTGGGATTGGATTAGCCATCCTAAGGCTAGTTAATGGGATTAATTGAGTTTATTAAATTTTTTTTTATCTAAGGCACTAAAATAATAACGTAAAGTGTGCTCTAAAATGGACTTAGAAGATAAGGTAAGACGAAGAAGAAGCTTGAAGAGTTTGATGCATTTGAGGTATTAGAGGTTTAATGTGAAGTGTATTTTAAGGTGGCTCAAAGAGAGGTTGACTTGTAAGTAAGGGTTGGAGGATGACACGTGAAGTAAGTTTATAGAGATTGGTACATCTAAGGGTCTCGATGCCTAACACAAGGAAGATTCGATGATAACAAATATCATTGACAAGGTTGAAGATGGGATGACAACAAATAGCATTGACAAGGTTGAAGATGGGAAACCGTAAAAGTTATAAGAAATTATAATTATTTAAGCCTTCAACTAAGGTCTGTAGTCGTAGTTTATGACTTAGCTCATTTTTCAAACTTAGTGTAGGCTTACAAGGATGTAAGTCAAGTAAAAGGAGTCATTGATGATTCAATCAACAGTGGGAGAATCTCAATGAGCTGGATAGTTTAATAAACTATGGAGTTAGTTGGATGCAAGAACATAAATGATACGGTATGTTATGAGTGGACTCAGAGGTAATGTAGAATTGATAGTTAAGATGATATGACAGTCAAAATCAAGGTGAGGTGACAGTCAGAGTTAGAGTAGATGCTGCTGAACGAGTTATTCTCACTAGGGCTCAGCTCCCACTTCTCAATGCTAAGGTATTCAGTAGAAAGTTGGTCGGCCCTATAGCAAGTCAAACTTAAGGGACATAGCGCTCTACTCCTTAATGTCAAGATACACAGAATAAACTTGGTCGGCCTCAGAGCTGGTCGAGCATACAGAACCCAGCTCCCCACTTTTACAATACAACTCTCAATATATAACAGGTCGACCTAAGAGCCGATTGGACATACGAGGTATAGCTCCCCATTTTTCAATGTCAAGGCACTGAACATACGGTCGGTCAGTCATGGAGCCAATTGGACCTTCAGGGCTCGATTCCCAATTCTCATGCGTAAGTCTCCCATCATACAGACATAGGGTTGGTTGGACTGCCTTTAGGGGACAACATTTTCAAGGAATTACAATAACTTATCAGAGAATAACAGCTATCCATTAGAGAATATTCCGATACTCTAATATATGCATGCAACGGAACCTTCTTATAAGGGTGACTGTATATCTTCCATTACCTGACATCGGACATTCTCAGCCACCTCATTATTGCAGAGGTTATAAAAGACGGTTCATATACATGTAACATAAACTTCTTCGAAGGATGACTGTGTATATCTTCCATTACTCGACATATTCTGACACCAAACATTCTCTGTCACCTAATTATTGTAGAGATTATGAGAGACAGTATAAAAAAGATGTCCTCTCCGTTGGCCTTAGATATTTTTGGGACATCTTACATTACGCATGCATCTACTATTCATCTCCTTCTCCACTTTTCGCTCGGCTACTATTCTGACTTGAGGGTTAAAATGTCTGCCCCAAGGATCCCCTCCATAGATCTGCTCTAACGTTCCCCTTTACTCTCTCTTTGGTGTGCACAGAGAGGATCTTGATAAATCTAAATTTAGGTTTACCATAGTATTCTATATTACTATTATTAATGTTGGCTAATATAATAATGCAGGAAAAGTCTTAGTGGATCAGACGATCGGACATTGAGCAGGCAAAGCACAAACAGGTCTAGAGTGTTGGTCCCTTTAGAGGCCGACAAGAGGGGAGGGGTGAATTGCCCTACAAAATAAAATTCGAACCTTTCTCGGATTTTCAACTACTTCAACTCTTCCGAGGACACCTCGTCCTTCGGACGCACCGAGCCCGTCGGCTCTCTCCCGTGTCGTCCTTCTCGCTAGCCGCGTCTTCCGCTCGACTTCCTGTGTTCCTAAG
>JBBMJZ010413099.1:3448537-3461669 GCA_037833815.1 Zingiber zerumbet | reverse complement strand
ACGAAGTAAATCCACTGTGTTCAATTTTCTTATTCCGCTGCGTTTATACTCGTTGTTTTTCGAATCGATATTCACCCTCCCTCTATCGAACGTTCATGATCGAACAATCACCAATTACATTGAACCAAATGCACCCTTAGGGTTTAGGATTTAAGGTATAATATTTAGGATTTAAGAAGTTAAAAAAATACATTTAATGTGCATAGGATGTGTAGCATAAGATGTGCAACATGTTACTCTCTCTCTCTCTCAATGATTGCCTCCATTAATTTCCCGCTCACTCACCCCCTCTCTCTTAATCATTGTCTCCATTAATTTTCCTGCTCACTCACCCCCTCTCTCTTAATCATTGTCTCCATTAATTTCCCGCTCACTCACCCTGTCTCTCTTAATCATTGCCTCCATTAATTTTCCACTCACTCACATCCCTCTCTTTCAATCATTATCTTTATTAATTTCTCGCTCACTCCCTCTCTCTCACAATCATTGTCTCTATTAATTTCCTGCCACCCCTTTTCTCTCTCAATCATTGTCTCCATATATGTTCTGCTCACCCCCACTTTCTCAATCATTGTCTCCATTAATTTTCCACTTACCCCTCTCTCACAATCATTGTCCTTTTCCCGCAAATATTTTCTCTCTCTCTTCGGGGAGAGAGAGAGAGTGAATGATAGGGAGGGAGAGAGAGGGGACTTAGGGGAGAGATAATAATAAAATAAAAACTTTAATAATTAATAATAAAAAATTAATGTTTTAGTATTATGTATCCCGTTCTCGCTTATACACACACACACACACACGACATGTTGCCCATCTTATGCTGCACACCCTGTGCACATTAAAAGCTATGTTGTGTGTGTATATATATAAAAGTTATGTTGTATGTGTGTATATATATAAGTAATGCTACGATCATTATGTTGCGGATTTTGTCTGCGACATCATATTTTCCATTTTTTTGTTTATTTGTTTAGCTTATGGGTATGTCATTTAGGGTTTTACCTTTAGGGTTTAAGCGTTGGATTATAATATTAAGCATAAAAAATTAGTATTATATATATAATACCAATTTTATTTACATTTTTATACGTTTTACATACCAGAAATTTTGGATTTATGATACCAAAATTTTACGTACCAGAAATATTTGGTTTATGAACAATGATTTATAAAAAGTAATTATAAATAGTAATCAGTAACAGTAATTATGAAGAGTAAAGTGAGCAGTGATTATGAACAGTGATTTGTAAATAGTAATTATGAACAGTTTGCCCTATTTTTCTTCCCTAACTTCTTATACCAATTTTTTTCTCTCTCTTTTACTTCCAATGAGCCTAAATTATTTAGGACTTCACAGTTGAACCATTACCTCGACTATTTTAGGATTATAGATAGTATGCCTTCCTTACTTAGCCTGCATAGGACTTATCCAGCCAAAACTTCTATTATTCCTGATATAGTTACTGTTCACCTCATGGTTCCTAAGATAGGAATTGAGGAAGTTTTAGAAGAGTAATTACTAATTTAGAAAAATAAGGCAAAGCCTTACTTTGTTTAGTTCTTCATAGAAATAACTTTATTAAACATAGAAATTTCACAAGATTATAAACCAGCAGTTAATTACATAGATGTTTTTATATAGAGGTGGTATAAACAAATGGAGACATGGGTTTTCATAGAAGTGGTATAAACAGATGGAGACATGTGAACTTTACATGGACTTAGGAACGAAACAACAAACTTACATAAACATACGGAGCTTAGAATACTTGCACATTTTTAGGGCTCTCTTTTCTTGGGCTTTGGGTTGAGACTAGAAGGGCTTTTATAGAGGAAGAGAGGGAAAACAGTTGTTTAAGAGGGAATGGAAGGAGCCATTTTTGGAGTGTAGTGTATAAGACATCTGGAGGATAAAAAGAAGGTGAAAGGGGGCCATTTATTGGAGTGGAGACATATGGAGACTAGAAAGAAGGTGGAAGGGGGGCTATTTTTGGAGTGGAGACATCTGGAGGATAAGAGAGAATGAAGCTGTAAAGTAAGTGTGCTAGAGTAGTAATGGAGTGTGGGACCCTTAGGGTTCTAGCATGTTCTCAATGTTCTGTTTACCTATAGAATCCATTGATGGAGTAACATTGGTTCCCTGGGCTTCATTGTATTGGGCTTGTTGGGTGTAAGAGTTATTGTCTTGGCCTTGTTGGTTAGAAGAGTTGTGTGCTTGGGCCTCACTTCTTTGGGCTGTGGTGAGAGCGACTCTATAAGCTCTAGCAGAAAGGGCTAAAGTTGCTCTTGCTTTATGATACCATCTTTCGGCCTGTCGTTTGTAGTGCTGTAGTAAAGTTATATGCTGTGTTGTGAAGGAGAAAGGAAAGAACTTGGTTCCCATATCTCGAGGCCAATAAATTTTTTCCAGTGTATGTAACTCCAGCTAGGATGTACTCATTAGGGTCTTCTTGTCAATACCATGCCCAATTGGATCCTTGGACCGAGGCTCTCTAGTGTTTGACTTGATCTATTAATGAAGGGAAAGCATCTCATTCAGTATCAAAATTAGAAGTATAGTCATCAAATTCTGTTTATCATCCATTAAGCTCATCAATGTCTATTTTGATAAGATGCCTAGCATATTCAATCTTCAATTTACCCATTTTGGTGGAGAGTTGTCAATAGTACATATAACATATATCTCTTCTTTTTCAAGGGCTAAGGAGATGATCTGTCCAAGTGTCTTTGGAAAATTGTGGATAGCATCAAGATCATGTACCCATAGTTTATAAAGAAGACCATAATCTATTAAGAGGAATGTAGCAATCAACCTGTCTTTCACTATCGGAGGCTCATATGTATCAATATTTATATGCACTTTTCTGAAGGAATATACGAGTTGACACTAGCACCCGTATTTTTCTGAAGTTTCATAAATTTTGTTTTTTTTTACATTTGAATTTGGGGCTTAATTCTACTTCATAGTTCCTTTTGGTACCTTTTGATGTAATAGTTTCAAGGTCTCACATAACTCAACAAAAATTTGAAAGGTATATATTTCTGCCAACCTTTATATGTAGATGGCAATATCTTAAGGAATAGTATTGGGAAGACCTAATACTATTGCTTCTGATGTCCTTTGGGCTGAAGTGGCTTTTGTTTGAGTTTTTAACTGTCCTAAAGTTAAATACCTTGGTCTATGGATAGGAGGTTCTATCATGTTGGAGCTAGATTGCAAGGGCCTGTACATAAGTCTTTTCTAGTTTCTTTGTTTCCATTGGTGTTTTTCCACCAATTTTAAATAAAGTGCTAACACAAAAATTAGGGTCGATGATTATTCTTATTGTAGAAAGGCTTCTTCTAAGGAGTAGAAACCTTTAAAGGAAGGATGCTCACACCCTTGGATAGCAATAGTCACTTCTTCCTAGTCATAATATACCCCTGCTTGTGTACCAAAGTAGACCACATAACAAGAAAATTCTTTCCAATTTATTTTTGTATTGTTATTTGAAAGTAATTGGCCAAGATATTAATAATAGCTATCTTGTAATTCGAACTGCCTAGGATTGTAGGAATGTTCCATATGTTGTTAATTAAACAAGTTTATATATGGCCAAGCTTTTCTCTTATTGTAAAGTGGAATTGTTCCTCATAGCGAGTAAACTGTTGGATTTCCTGATTGCCAAACCTCATAATTTTCATGACAAAAGTTTTTTACTTTCTTTTGTCTATTCATGTCTGCAAAAGTTATTAAGCTAATGTAAAAGTCTAGAAAGTGTATCTGAGAGGGAATTATCACTTTCCTTAATGTGTTTTGATTGAATCTTTAATCCTTTGTTGATAAGTATGTCTGTAAATTTTAACCATCTTTTAGTACTAAGTCATTTTCTTAAACCTTTCATTTGTTGGTCATATTTTACTATAGCTTCACAATCGGTTCTGATTATAATTTCTTATTTATTGCAGATAAATAATCTAAATGCTTTCAAACAATAAATGACAGCTAATATTTCAAAATCTAAGGAAGTTAAATGTCCTTTTTCTTGTTATTTGCCAGAGGCATATCTACATAAAGTTGTAGTATTTTTATGGTCATATTTGGAATTTTTATAAATAGAATGCCTTCCTATCTGGTTTCACAACCATCAGTTTCTATAATCAGTAATCTAAATCTAATGAGAGGGTTAACAATGGGATTGATTTTACTAACTGTTAAATTTATTGTACAAGTGTTATATCCTATTGATTGAAATGTTGTTGTCCTGTTAAGAAAGTTTTATTATATAAGGGACAACTAATTTTACCTATATTTTTTAGGTAAGGTCTTGCATAATTAAGAAGGCCTAGAAAGGCTCTCAGAGTTTAAGTATTTTCCATCTTATCAAGAAAAGTAAAATTTTTTCCTAAAATATGAGGTTGAAGTGCTATTTGTCCTTGGCTTATTTCAATCCATAGAAAATCAATATGGGCGGTTGGTATTTTCATTTTCTTACATGAGACTATATGACCATGTTTTTCAAATAGGTTAAAAATAATATGAAGATGAGCATAATGTTCTTGCTTTATTTTGGAGAAAATTAAAACATCATCAATGTAAACACAGGTGAACATGGAAACATGTCTAAAAATTTCATCCATTTTTCATTGAAAAATTTATGGAGCAACTTTAAGATCAAAGGGCATAACAAGCCACTCAAAATATCCTTCTTGATAGAAAAAGGTTGTTCATTCAATAGACGCAGGGTGCATTTTAACTTGCCAAAACCCTGATTTTATGTTAAACTTAAAATACTATTTAAAGCTTTGCATTTTATTTAAAAGTTGGTCCTTGTTGGGGATTTTATAATCGTCTTCGTGACATTTATCATTAAGTCTTTTATAATTAAACACCATCTTTGATTGACCACGTTTTTATTCTGCTCCTTTATTAACTATAAAAGCTAGATTTTTGTGTCTAGATGTTGATCTTTGGATGACTCCTAAAGTTAGTAGTTGATTTATATGCATCTTACATTCGTTAGTTTCCCAATTTGTGTATCGTAAATCTTGAGCTTTAATTGTGAGATCTGGGTTAATTATTAATAATTTGTAGTAGACTTTGTCTCTTTCCTAATATTTAGTAGGATTTTCTCCAATAATTTTTAGTTTTTCTAATCTCAAAATAAGAGAGTCTAAATTAGGTTGATGAGAATTTATTATTTGAAGCAATTGTTTGGGAGTAAGGGATTAGATGGGATAGTGTAGGTGTCATTAGAAAGATTTGATACATGGCTTGACCAGCCAAGTGAGTCTAGTTTTTGCTGGTCCTAATATTCAGAAAGAGCTAGAGGAAAAGTTTGGCTATTAGGCTCACCTGGCTATTTGCAGGCATGTTTAGTAAAACATTGACAAGAAATACTATCATTAGGGGATAATATTTCTAAGATTGGTTTGTTAGTTAAAGGATGAACAATAGATGGATAATCTGAGACTATAAGTGATGCTATGGGTGAGGAAAAGAAAAGAGCATAATCTTTTGTTAGAAAGAAAGCTCTATCAGGTGACAAAAGAAAATTTAGTCAAAATATTAAGTGAATATTCGGATGTAATGATGTTTTAAACTAAAGTTTAGCGAGTGGCAGTGGAGAGGGGAGTGCTATATTGGCCATAATTATCATAAAACCTTAAATATATATTAGGAATAAATTATGTACAAGCTAACTGTGTACAAATTGAGTACTGATTAATGGTTGTGATGCTATTTTTATAAGAGTTTTTGGTAATATTGAAAGAAATGTGACTTCATCTATTGTAGTGTTAGTAGCCCAATGCATGTAATGTAAATTCATGGCCATGGATATTTACAAAACATTTGACTCTAATGTCTAGAGTTTTTCCTGTGTTACAAATACCAGAGGCTTTGATAAAGACTAAATCGGTATCTAATGGTGGTGTATTGGAGACTTGTAGGCCTTTACCTGTATCAGGGACTTGTGTATCAGGTGGAGTAAGGAGGTTGTTTATTTTTTTATCCATGCTATCAAGTTCAGTTTCTAGTTGATTTATGAGTTTCTAATACAGAGACCCTGGTTTATAGTAAAAAATTTCTAGTGCTGCCCTTAAATGGTTGACTCATGAGTATTGAAATGAAAAATAATTGTTGAAGGCACAGGTTACAGGCTTATTTTCTACAGATCTTACATGTACCTCTTGTTTCTAAATATGGATAATAACTACAAAAAACATGGAATATTATTTGTTCCTATTGTTAGTATCCGATCATGTAGATAGTTAATTTCTTCTATAGTTTTAGCACTAAGTTGTTTTAGCATTAAATTTGTATTATTTGGAAAATCTTCCCATAATTCTTCTAGATTATCTAAAGGCACGTAATCCTATGTTTCAAGGTTATGAGGGTAAGCAGTATATAAGAAAGAATTCACAAGACTGTAATAAGAAGAGGGTGGTACTTCTTCCACATCATCTACTAAAACAATAGAGTATATATATTGAAGATGTATCAAAGATATCTGATTGTACTTCTATTAAGTCAAGATTGGTATAGGTGACTAGTTTAACTTCTCTTGTATATAGATTTTTTTTATTTGGACAAGTAGATGATAAATGTCCAAGTTCATTACAAGCAAAACAAGTAATAGTACTAGCATAAGTTTCTTTGGTTTCAATTTTCTCACATGTTTATCTTTATTAAGGTATGGTTTCTTTTCTCTACTTTTTCTAACATAGTATGCTTTCATAGGTTTTACTGTTTTATGGTTTGTTACAGTGTGTTTGGGTGCTCTTGATGAAATGTGTTTATTGTTAGTTTGTGTTTTGGGTTGAGAAAGACCATATTGTTGAGGGGTGTAAATTTGATTACAGAATCCATATAGTTGATTTTTAAGTTATTTTTTATATGAATATAAGTACATTTTTGTAAGTATGGAAATAATGTGTTGAATATGTACTCCAATATTATCATATTGTGGTGCTACTTTCATCTATGTCTAGGCTTTATGAATTTCTTTTCCTAAATCTCCTGGAAGTTTGCTAAATAGTCTTTCTTCTAATTCAGGATTATAGTAATTTCTTGTGACTGTTGTTAATGCTAAGAAATCATTACAGAAAGGCTTAATCCAATTCCAACTAAAAAGTTGTAACTTTTTAAATCTCACATTGCTTCTCTTTGTCGTATGCCTAATCCTGTGTTAGCATCTCTGGTAGTGAATATCCTATGGATTTTATAGTAAAAATTAGTATGTTGTTTCCTTGAGAAGCAATCCTTGTTACTTCCTTAGGATAAGTAGTTTTATAGGCTTCCTATGTTGCTTTAGCAATATCGCCTAAGTAATTTTCTCCTACTCTTATCATGACTTTACCATATTCTATGTCTAGTTCATGTCTAGCTTGATAGTCTATTTTTACAGAGACTATCCATTATTCTAAATAGATATCATATAATTGTGGATCATCGGATTCCCTAATATTTAATAAGACTGAATTTTTGCCAAAGTAGGTAATTTCTGATGGTTTTCTTTTTCTTATTGTTCTCAACAAAGGATTGTTATTAGTATAAGGATTAATTCTTGTTATCGGAGGATGACCTTCACCATAATCTATAGTTCTCATAGAACTTTCAGGATATCTTACTTGTAAAGGTTGTGGTATGAAATTACAGTGCTACTAGATTTAGCTAGATTCATTAGATTGACGTTTGAGAAATAATTTTTCTTTTTAACAATAATATTGTTATCTTCATCAAAATATAACATTCAGTTAAATTCTAATTTATGGTGTAGGAGATTAACCATTCCTAATTCTATTAAGTTTTCATTAGTGAAACACACAGCTATTTCAGTTGGGATGTAAATATATTCATTTAAGTCATCATAAATAAATAGTTTTCCTCATTATTTTTGAATGTATAATCTGGCCGTGTAATGTCTTCTATGTTCACTAAGTTCATATTATTTTGGTTATCCTCATGATCTTCTTCTTGTGATGTGGAGGGTTTATAATTATGAAATCTTACTATAGAACTATAATGTCTATCTTGATAAATAATATATTCCATTGGTTATAAAGTATGGGTTTTTTTTATTTAATTCTAGATTAAGGGTCCAGTTTAATCCGATAAGTAGATTGGATGAAAAGTCTTTAGGTTTGAGAAAATAAATTCCTTTTGTAGTAAGTGTTTCAATAATATTAGTCATGGTTTTTTCCTAAAAATATTATGTCTATTTGGATATTATGTTGTTGAAAATCTCCATAGCCTCTTAGTTGGACTGAGATATTAATATATTCTATAAAGTATGTGATAGTTATATTAAAATTTGAATAAAAATAAGTAACTCTTAAATTGTTATTCATATCAACTTCAATTAGTCCAATAGCAAGTTTATCATTATTAGAAAATCGTGAGTCATAGAGGACTAAAAATACTTTAACTCCGATGTTTTTTTCTAGTAAGTCCTCTAAGACCAAATATAATTAGTCCTAAATGGATGTAATTATGTTTACATTGTAGAAGTGTTCTTGTTGATTCTTCAGTCATAAGTGTAAAACATTCTTCACCTCTATCTAGTAGATGAAGTGGTTGTTTTCTGTGATATCTATAAAGTGCTATAGAAAAGGATAACAATCCTTGGTTGTGTATCCTTCTTGGGTTTAGGGTATTTAATTATTTATTTGAAAGTGTCTAAATTTTGTTCAATATCTATAAGTTCTTCTAGTTGATAAGTAGCTGTATTAGTTGATAATCTCCTAGGTATCATAGATAAAGTTCTATTTAGTTATCTTAAAATTTGTGATAATCCTATAAAAAAAATTAGTTTGTGTTCGTGTTCATCGATCCATTAGAAGAGAGGTATTTTGCTTGGGTTGTGTATGTGAGAAATTTATAGGTTGTAGATGTCTCTGATACATCTTCAATATACTCTATTGTTTCAGTAGATGGAAAAATAATCCCCAGACAGTCACCTACTACCTATACCATTTTCACATACACAACCTAAGCAAAAGACCTCTCTTTTAATGGACGAAAAGAGACAATACTAACAAGGCCAAAATTTACTTGGTTCGGAGTCTGTGACGACTCCTATTCCAAGGTCCGCACTCATTAAGTGTTTTCAATGGGCAATCACTATTAGTTTGAAATAATACAAGTAGAGATTTTCAACTTTTGAAGAACTAAAATAAATTAAATATACCAACAATCTATAGATTTGAAGAATTGAGTTTTCAGCCGTCGGAGGTGTGTTTGGGTGTTGTAGAAGAGTTTTCTGAGCAGCGCGCAGGAGCGGAAGATGATTGGAATGTTGTGTTGAAGTTGCTGGTCGAAACCTCCTTTTATAGTCCGACCCAGGTGCCTAGTTACCCTCCCAGGCACCTAGACCATGCTGACATGATGAGCTCTTGTCGAAACTTCATTCCTGAAGTCTATCCATGTTTAGATGCTTGAACAGCTAACATGGGTCGGCCAGTTGTCGCGCTCCAGCTTAGTGTACAGATCACTTTTAGTCGTCTGAGTGCTTAGAGCACCTTCGGATGCCAGGACCGCCCGGGTGCTTGGCTAGGCACCCACCCAGGGGCTCTTCCTTGATGAAGCTAATCTAAGCGCCCGGAGCAGCTTCGGGCGCTCAGATTCCAAGCGTCTGAACCACTATTTTTGCCAAGTTCTTTTCTCTTCAAAATAGGGTTAGTGCAGGTAATCATATATAAATAATGAAAAGTTTTGACAACCTTCAGACTGTCTGGTCCCGACTTTGAGTTTCGTTAAAACTCTAGGTCAGACCGACACCTACTGTTCCATCTTTGGCGAACATGTCCTCACCTAGTCCTCTAAGGAGAGTTTACCTTTTGCCAGACCGATTCTCCAGACCGTCTGGACTTTTGCTCAGCGTCCAAGACTTCAAGACTTCATGCTGAACGTCCAATCCCCGACCCATCTTAGTTATACATAGCTTTAAAATGAATTTCTTTGAATTGGAAAAATACTTAGCTAACTACTTAGTTTTAAAAAGAATTTCTTACTTAGCTTTTTAAAAAGATTTTCCTTACAAAAATATTTAGCTAAATACTTAGCATTTAAAAAGATTTTCTTATAAAAATACTTAGCTAAATACTTAGCATTAGAAAAAAAAACTTAGCTAAATACATAGCTTTAAAAAGTATTTTTAAATTTTTTTTTTGAAGAAGTAATTGATTTTAAAAGAACTTAACTTATAAATCTTCATTTGCAAAATAGCTTAACTTTTGAAAATACTTAATTTTTGAAAATATTTAATTTTTAACCCCCTATCATTCTCCCTCTTAAAAAGTTTAAGTAATTTGTAAGGGATAATGAGCTTAAATAATTTAATTAATGTCTTGATTAATGACTATAATCCTAAAGTCCAAGCATAAAAAACTTAAGTTTAAAAGCATGGAAGTAATTATTTATTATCCTGATTTTCTATCTCACCCATTCTATATTATCAAACATGTTTAGCTTATGAGTTTGTGTGAGATAAAGTTAAGTTAATTTTAAGTTTGAGAATATTATGACTTTGAAATATATTTAAGTTTGGATTTTGAAATATATTTACGTTTTAATTTTGATATATTTAAGTTTAAATTTCAAAATAATTAAGTTTAAATTTTAAAATATTTTAGAATATTTACATTTGAATAATTAAATTATAAATTTTGAAACTTTTAATTAATATTTGAAAATAATTAAAATTTAAAAATTAATTATTATTTGAAAATAAGTAAGATTTTAAAATTAATTAAAATTTAAACATTAAATTAATTAACATTTGAAAATGAGTAAGATTTTGAAATTACTTAAAATCTAAAAATTAATTATGATTTAAAAAATAATTAACATTTATAAATAAGTAAGATTTTGAAATTAATTAAAATTTAAAAAATAATTATGATTTGAAGATTAATTAACATTTTAAACTAATTAAAATTTTAAAATAAATTAAGATTAAAAAAATTTATTATTGAAGATTAAATTAATTTTAATATAATTCGATTTAAGTTTGATTAAGTTTAGGTTAAGTTTATTTGATTTGAATTATATTTGCTTTGATTTAAAGATTAAGTTAGGTTTAAGTTTTAATTAACTAATTTTAAACTTAAATCCATCTCACCCTTTTTAAAATTGTCAATCAGGGAACCTTATCTGTTTTGTGAGATGATTAATTTTATCTTCAATTTAGATTAAAATCTAAAGATTGATTTACATTTGAGTTAGACTAAAATTTAACAGTTAGCCAATTAAATATTCATTTCAATAATTGGCTTTCAAACTATGGTGAAACGCTAGGTCTTCTTGGATATTGAAGCAACAACCACTTCTAGATAAAGTCTTTTAAAGAAATTAAATGTTTAATTTTCTTTTTGAGATTCATTGGCGCAACGACAAAGTTGTTGCTTTGTGACCAAAAGGTCACGAGTTCGAATCCTGGAAACAACCTCTTGCAAAAAGTAAGGTAAGGTTGCATACAATGGATTCTTCCCCGGGACCTCGCATAACGGGTGTTTCATGCACCGGGCTGCCCTCTTTTTGAGATTCCTTGGTCTAAATAAATAAGTGTCGATCAAGTCTAAGTCCTTATCTATCTTAATCTAAGTATGTATAAGGAAAGCGGTAAAACAAACATCAAACAAGTTTATATAATAATAAAGATGGTCTTCCTATTGTCTCCCCTTGGATCAGAGCCTCGATAAGGTCTATTAAGGTAGTGGATTTGATCCTTGGAGATCCAATATTGATCAAGTCTAACTTAATTAACCAAGTTAGACTTGGGGACTCATGCTTGGACTACTTTTCTATTTGTTCGATTAACAAGAGACAGATACGATTTCAATTTATGTTTGGCCTTATGTCCAAGTCTGGATCGATTGTATACATGCTCTTTGTTTCCCAAGAATTAGGTTAAAGTTCTTGAAACCCAAAGTGAATCATTCCAGCATTTCCTTAAGTTTTTTAACTTGAGTTCTTATATTAGATTTTTTTTCCCTCAAGTTGGGCATGAGTTGGAGTTCCAATTTGTGTCTGCTCAAATAATGAACTTGGGTTAGTCTTTTCCTTGAGGGTTTTGACCTCCTCTTGGAGTGACTTAACTTAGAGGTTAGATTTAGCCAACTTTCTAGACATGTATGAAATTATGTTGTGTAATCTAATTAAAGAAATACTTACAGTGTATTGGGAACCTTCTGAACCGGATACGGATCTGTGGCTTCGCTCAGACTCAACTTCCAATTTTGTCTCAATTTTGGATTCAGTCTCGGCAATTTGAGCTTGTACCAGTAGTACTAATAAACTTTGTTGAGTTTGTTCTTTTTCATCTGACCCTTCCGATGACTCAGACCACGTTGCCTTCAATGCCTTCCTTCTATCTTACTTCATGTTCGGACACTCCAGCTTATAGTGTCCTTTCTTATTGCACCCATAGCAGATTACTTCTGATTTGGGCTAAATGATTTGCTTCGGACCCGATTGCTTGCTCTTGGATTAGATCATCTTTATCTTCTTAAGCCATTTTCAAACTCGATTGACTAATTTGGCAGTGATCTCGTCTTCATCTTCGGAATTTAATTCATCTTCATATTTTGATTCGTCTTCGGATTTAGGTTCTAGTTGGTACTTGGGCTTTACCTTCTTAGTCTTGATTTTTCCTGCAAGTAACACGATAACTTTCTTAGTCAAAGTAGCATTAGGTTGTTCATGTCATTCAAATTCTAAAAATAGCTCATCTAGTATAATTAAAGAAAGGTCCTTAAATACTTTGTAAGCATCAACCATCGATGCCCACAAGGTATTCCTCGAAAAAACATTTAACACATACCTTATTATATCACGATTCTCTACCTTCTGGTTGATCGCGTGTAATCCGTTAAGCAGGTTTTGGATTCGGGTGTGTAAT
Organism: Zingiber zerumbet; assembly: GCA_037833815.1. Taxonomy (NCBI): domain Eukaryota; kingdom Viridiplantae; phylum Streptophyta; class Magnoliopsida; order Zingiberales; family Zingiberaceae; genus Zingiber; species Zingiber zerumbet. The sequence goes on along the minus strand of JBBMJZ010413099.1, from coordinate 3,448,788 downwards.
TGACTCACCGATTCACCATCTTGCGTTTTAACATTATATAACTTATTTAAAATTAAGTCATGTTTGCTTACCTTAGTGTCGGTGGTCCTCTCATGCAATTCGATTAGTTTTTCCCATAGGTCCTTCGCACTTGTGAATGGATCGACTCAGTTCAGCCCCTCTTTGGTCAGACCGCATTGGAGTGTTTGAGTTGCTTTGGCGTCAACCTCGATCTTCTTCATCAGGTGTGGGTCCCAATTCTCGCATTTTAC